>JAQOWT010000150.1:0-40535 GCA_030407085.1 Trichopria drosophilae | reverse complement strand
CGGATCAGGTGATCCGTTTCCTGGATCGCAGGGTCCGCCTCCCGGATCGGGTGATCCGTTTCCTGGATCGGAGTGTCCGCCTCCCGGATCGGGTGAAAACCTTTCTTCTGATGGTTCTTCGCTCACTAATTTCAGAAATGTCGTGTAATGTTCATTTTCAAAGTGTAGATGGTGCCAATTCGTTGTGTTGGATACTTTAAAATGAAAGTATCTCGTTTTGATGGGATCATCATTATAATGTACGCAGATATTTATGCCGAAGTGCATGGCGAATAATCGAATGTGGTTGTCATCACCATATACGTTGAATGATAGAAGTATCTTTTGTGTGTTTTTCGGTTCTGCGCAATCGTTCAATTTTCCGAATTCTAATAGAGTTTTTCGCAATTACACCGGAGTCATATTGAGGTGATATAATTTGATGAGTGAGTCGAATAGACAATTTCCATCCATTGCGACATCTTCATTTCGTGTTAGTATCGCGTAGGGTTCAGCGCAATATTCGTTTATTATGTAATTATACAGCGGAGAATTTTTATGTTTGTTTGTGCCGAATGATATTTCATTGTCACCATGCGCGTCTCTGCACTTTTTATTTGGCGAGGAGGGGGAAGCAGTGTGTTCAGTTCGTTCCGAACTCTCAGAGCTATCGTTATGTGATTCATTCATTGTAATATTCCCATTCTCCTCGACAACCGGAGAGGAGGTAACTCGGACCTCAGTGCCCCTCGGTCGTCCTCTTGATGCACTTGCATCCGTTGAAGGCAATTCTCTCTCGCTGCTTGTGCCGTATGTGGCTGCTGTAGCGCCGTCTTTTCCACCTATGCATTTACTCTCTCTCTCCCCGCGCCGCGGAGAGATGATCGTACCTCTTTTAATATGGCTCGGGCGACGAGCCGGTGTCTTTGCAGCATCTTCTGAAATTGGTTTCTCGCGCTCTTTGCGCCTTTCCTCCGGTTTTCGTAATTTCTTCTTTCGACGTTTCTTTAAATTATTCTCAGTTTCGGAGCTTTCACTGTCACCTTCGTTATCATCTAATCGTTGTACCTTAATGTCCATTCGATATTTCCAAGGTCTATTTACTTTTTCTCTTTCATTGCGCACGGAGGAGGGTTCCACTGCTGTCGATTGTTGCGGGGAGACTGTATGTTTTTCTCTCGCTGTCATCCCCTGGTCGTCCTCTTTGACACTTTCGTATTTTTCCGAGACAATATATTCGGTCGGCCAATGGCCCATTCGGTCTTCCCATCTGACCCTATAATCCTCATCCCGATTCGCCACAAAATTTGTAATGTCTGAAATGATATTTTGGGAAACGTCGGAACTTTCCATTAGAGAATCGGTATCCATTATTAACGTTGGGGCCAAGTGCGGCTCCTCTGCCCGTATTGGCGTGGGTGGGTTTTGTATATTATTCTCCGCGACATTTTGCGCGTCATGTCGATTCTCGTGCGAATTCGGCGGGTTATGTGGCGTAAATCGCCTGGCTGATCGCATCTTCCCGGCATCTGTAAGTTTCATCGGGGTTTTCTGCGCGTCAGCTTCAATTATTTCCCAACTCCAGTATTTACTTACCGAGGAACCCTTTGGTTTCCTTGGCAATTTTACAGTTCCTTTCGACGTTTCTTTTCCATTATCTGGTATTGTTGTGGCATCGGTATTATCGTCCAGCCGTCTCATCTTGCGGTCAGCTGGGTTTCCCGAACTCGACTCCGATCGTCGGCGAGTGTTATACTGGTGGATTTCCTTCAGTCGCTTTGACCCTCGGTCGATTGGTTTTTGTTTTCTCAGTGGTAACAAGTTTGCTGCTACTGGTGGGCTTTCTTTTTCGTCACTACCATCTTCTGGACGTTCGATTCCGTCGGGCGGGTTTCGTGATAATGCATCGGCATTTACATTATATTTACCCGGTTTATATTCAACGTCGTATTCGTAGTCTTCCAGTTTTGTTCGAAATCTGTGAATGCGTAATGTCTCGACGTAATTTCGAGAGCTTAATAATATTTATTTCGGAACCGGTGTCTACGAGGAACATACCATGGGTATAATGCAAATCCTTGCTCGATATCTCTAGTCTTGGGCATCTGGAGAACCCAGCATCCCCATAACGGATATTGGCTCCGCTAATTTCAGCAGTCTCATCTGTTGTGATGCTGTCGACTGCTTCCGTGGCCCACTCGATCCCGCAGTCTCGGCTCGAGTGTCCTGGGAGTTTAAAGGTTTTTGGGCTCTTTGCCTGCCCTGACCGTTGGGACGTTCATTCATTTGTTGAGCGTTTCGCCGCGAATTTTCCCGCCCGTAATTTTGTTCGGGTCGTTGGACGTTTCCCCCGCGTTTTGCTTCATTTTGGTTGTTCCCGCTGTAATTTCGCGGTGGATTGTAATTCGGATTTCGCCGGTTATAATTTCCCGCATTGCCATTGAAATTTTTCCGATTTTGGTTCGAGTACCCCAAGTTCCTATCGAAGTTTTGCGAACTTTGATTTGAGTACCGTGGGTGTCTACTAAAATTTTGCAAGTCTCGCGACGAGTTGTAACTGTGTTGGTGTACATTCGTATTATAATTACCCGTATTTCTATTTGGATTTGTCTGTCGTGTTTGACCCCGTCTGTTAACGCTGTTCAGTGTTAAACATCGATCTCGTGTATGACCGATTCGTTTGCAATAACTACAAACTATCTCGTTATATGCTCGAGATTCGCATGTTTCCTCTCCGTGTCCGACTAAATCGCAATAGCTACACACGTATTCTGACATATCATAACGCGAATTTGCCAGATAATTGTCTTCGGCATTTACTATTCTCGCGGAAACATGCGAATGGGGGGCCGCCCGTTCGTCTTTCTCTCTATATACGCGTTCTAATAGAATGGCATGATCGGTGGCTTCCTGCAACGTTCTTGGACGTTCCGCTCGTACCCTGAATTCCATAGCTCCCTTTAATGCCGCTATAAATTGTTCTAAAGATTTTTTATTTATTAACGCCGTTAAACTAGCTTTACAATCGGCTGTTAATTCTGTTGACGCGGCAGTCGCGGCGAGTGCATCCGTGCACATATCAGTTATCCGCGTACCGAAGTCTCCCGCAGTTTCGTCGTTACGCTGAAAAAAAGTTGGAATTTTCGATAGGTATATGTGCGGGTCCTCTCGTTGTCCATAGACCTTGTCCATGGCGTTGAGGAGCGCCTCAATGGTGTCGTATAACCCGCTGTGTCTTGCGAACCTTTCGGCCTTCCCCTTAATCTTCCCTCTAAGTAATAATTTAAATAAAGGTCGGCTACCTTCTGGGAGTTGTGCTAAAGCATCCCGGCATGCGCTTGAAAAATAAGGATATGTTTCCCTATTACCATAAAATTCGGGCACGCCGGCGATGACGTCATTCGCGGACGTCCGTAATGTCAATGTGCAGGGTCCCGTTGGGAGAAATTGCCCGTTGGCAGTCTGATTGTCCCCCATAATTCTTGGTTTCTGGTCTACGGAAGTCTGATTTTTACCTGAGCTGGTTATCGTTGACCCCGGAACTTCCTCTGAGGAGGTTTCTTGCAAATATAAAATTTTGTTGGGAGAATTTTCCGTTAAATACGGCTTTTTCTCTGGGGTAGTATCGCGCGAATTTGAACTATTTTCTGGGGAATGGTCCCGCGAGCTTGTGTCGCTCGACGAGGTTTCTCCGAAATCCGCCGTTTTCGGTTTCTTTTTTCGCGACGGTATATTGCGATCACGTATTTTTTTGGCTGCTGGGGACCCCAATATGTCCTTTATCTTATTCATAAAATTAAGTAGAAATTCATGTGGACATGGACGTGGCCAAATATGTTAATGCGTGTGTGTACGAGCAATGAATACAATTTTGTAACAAACGAAATTTATCAAATTTACCGGCAATACTATTGAGGGGGGAAATAGTCGCGACTCACCCTTCGATGACTTTCAGAACTGCTATGTAGAACAGGAATCTAGCGGTCGTTGTCCTCATCCTTGTTGACTGTAGCCCGTGGTTGTCCGTGGGTTCCTTTTCTTCCACCTAAGTACCACTATTCTCTTGGTTCACCTCAGTTCACCACAAAAATATAATCACCGTTTTTTTTTTTTTTTTTTGATTGCCTGTTAGCATCCGATTCGCGACGCGCGGATTTTTAATTTCACACTCGCGTTTGAAATGTATACAGTTTTTATTTTATAGTTGTTCAAATTTTCAAAGTTTATAAACCCGCGGTAGCTGGAGGGTGGTTCGGTGTCTCCGCGTGAACGGGGATAACACCCGACACGAATTCGATTTTAAAGAAACGAACACACAATCGCGCGCGGAGCCCCGACGCTGCCACCAAATTATTTATGTTACGTTTCGGGGTAACATGAAATATGTACGGGAATATTTATTTAAGTGGTGGATTTATTTATGTACGTCCAGCACCCGTACATAAGTATCGGCACGCTAAGTCGAACGAACGGGGAGCGCACTTGTGTTTCCCGACGTTCAGTAGCCTCGGTCGGCTACGGCTAAGTCTCTATTTTGTAATCGCGAAAACCGCCTAAGTCCTCGATGGACCTCGACTCTCGAACCTCGCGTAGATTGGAACTGGACGAGCGCGAGGTGTGATCTCTCCGGGAGTCTAGCACCGAATCTCAGAGTGTCCACGTCTTTTTGGATCCGTCGACGGAGAGTTCGCGGATCGTCTGACGTTTCCCATGCCAGGTCAGCAATCCTTCGCCCTGGGAACCTGCTAGCCTCGGCCGGTAACCGACGGCGAGGCTTATATTGCGCGAATTCAGCTCGGCAGGTTCCCAGCCGAAAAATGCTTACGCTTTGAAGTAAGAGTGTCGCGTTCGCGCCTTACTTTTTTCTCGGTCCCACGAATATATCGTTTGACCGGAACCTATCTTATAACACTATTGTCATACATAATTATTAAGTACTAAAGTATATTTCGTAATAACTTATAATAGATGCTAATTAATATGGCTACGGCTGCCTACGACCAACCGGTCGTAACAGACATATTGGTTAGAATAACCTAAATCTTCGTCTTTTAACCGGTAATAGAAATATGGCAGTCCCTATGCGTAATATACTATCTTTTACGGGGCATAAGCATTCTAATACTGGGAAAAAACACTTTTCTCTGTGTACAAAATGAGATAATTACCATATAAAAGTTACATAACATCGGGCTGGTCGTTATCTCCTTTAGGGTACGACTACGCACCACATTGTATATTTTACGATGACCGAGATTTTAACCTCTGTTATTCTCGGCAATCTAACATAGAACCCTAGACTCGTAATATTTCATCCTTTATCCTAGCTACGTGGGAAATCCAGGATTACATGCCTGCTCACGTAGGTGCAGTTTAAATGGCACGCTTATTTTAGTTGTTAGATAGGTTTTTTTAAATTCTGTTTCCGAACTTTGGTTCGTTTTGCCGGTACCCTACTTTACGTATTGAAGTATGGCGACGGTGAACAGTAACAGGTGTGAAATTTGGAAAAAGTCAACACGACAATTCGGTCTTATGTACACTGAGAAAAGTGTATTTTATCAGTTACTATCCCTTGACTTTTAAGACAGTGTATTATAGCTCTTAAAAGAAATATTATAACTAGTAAAATCCTCTGCCTTTCAGCATTTGTTTTTGACAGGTTGTACGAAACTGCATTAAACTCTCGTATTTTAAAAGAATGTTTTATTACGACTAAAAAAAGCATTTTTAATATTTTAATTTTCTAGATAAATTTCCATAAACAAATATTGCTTTTACTTAAAGAGAAAAGGCTAAAATAAACTGACATATTGGTTAGAATAACCTAAATCTTCGTCTTTTAACCGGTAATAGAAATATGGCAATCCCTATGCGTAATATACTATCTTTTACGGGGCATAAGCATTCTAATACTGGGAAAAAACACTTTTCTCTGTGTACAAAATGAGATAATTACCATATAAAAGTTACATAACATCGGGCTGGTCGTTATCTCCTTTAGGGTACGACTACGCACCACATTGTATATTTTACGATGACCGAGATTTTAACCTCTGTTATTCTCGGCAATCTAACATAGAACCCTAGACTCGTAATATTTCATCCTTTATCCTAGCTACGTGGGAAATCCAGGATTACATGCCTGCTCACGTAGGTGCAGTTTAAATGGCACGCTTATTTTAGTTGTTAGATAGGTTTTTTTAAATTCTGTTTCCGAACTTTGGTTCGTTTTGCCGGTACCCTACTTTACGTATTGAAGTATGGCGACGGTGAACAGTAACAGGTGTGAAATTTGGAAAAAGTCAACACGACAATTCGGTCTTATGTACACTGAGAAAAGTGTATTTTATCAGTTACTATCCCTTGACTTTTAAGACAGTGTATTATAGCTCTTAAAAGAAATATTATAACTAGTAAAATCCTCTGCCTTTCAGCATTTGTTTTTGACAGGTTGTACGAAACTGTATTAAACTCTCGTATTTTAAAAGAATGTTTTATTACGACTAAAAAAAGCATTTTTAATATTTTAATTTTCTAGATAAATTTCCATAAACAAATATTGCTTTTACTTAAAGAGAAAAGGCTAAAATAAACTGACATATTGGTTAGAATAACCTAAATCTTCGTCTTTTAACCGGTAATAGAAATATGGCAATCCCTATGCGTAATATACTATCTTTTACGGGGCATAAGCATTCTAATACTGGGAAAAAACACTTTTCTCTGTGTACAAAATGAGATAATTACCATATAAAAGTTACATAACATCGGGCTGGTCGTTATCTCCTTTAGGGTACGACTACGCACCACATTGTATATTTTACGATGACCGAGATTTTAACCTCTGTTATTCTCGGCAATCTAACATAGAACCCTAGACTCGTAATATTTCATCCTTTATCCTAGCTACGTGGGAAATCCAGGATTACATGCCTGCTCACGTAGGTGCAGTTTAAATGGCACGCTTATTTTAGTTGTTAGATAGGTTTTTTTAAATTCTGTTTCCGAACTTTGGTTCGTTTTGCCGGTACCCTACTTTACGTATTGAAGTATGGCGACGGTGAACAGTAACAGGTGTGAAATTTGGAAAAAGTCAACACGACAATTCGGTCTTATGTACACTGAGAAAAGTGTATTTTATCAGTTACTATCCCTTGACTTTTAAGACAGTGTATTATAGCTCTTAAAAGAAATATTATAACTAGTAAAATCCTCTGCCTTTCAGCATTTGTTTTTGACAGGTTGTACGAAACTGTATTAAACTCTCGTATTTTAAAAGAATGTTTTATTACGACTAAAAAAAGCATTTTTAATATTTTAATTTTCTAGATAAATTTCCATAAACAAATATTGCTTTTACTTAAAGAGAAAAGGCTAAAATAAACTGACATATTGGTTAGAATAACCTAAATCTTCGTCTTTTAACCGGTAATAGAAATATGGCAATCCCTATGCGTAATATACTATCTTTTACGGGGCATAAGCATTCTAATACTGGGAAAAAACACTTTTCTCTGTGTACAAAATGAGATAATTACCATATAAAAGTTACATAACATCGGGCTGGTCGTTATCTCCTTTAGGGTACGACTACGCACCACATTGTATATTTTACGATGACCGAGATTTTAACCTCTGTTATTCTCGGCAATCTAACATAGAACCCTAGACTCGTAATATTTCATCCTTTATCCTAGCTACGTGGGAAATCCAGGATTACATGCCTGCTCACGTAGGTGCAGTTTAAATGGCACGCTTATTTTAGTTGTTAGATAGGTTTTTTTAAATTCTGTTTCCGAACTTTGGTTCGTTTTGCCGGTACCCTACTTTACGTATTGAAGTATGGCGACGGTGAACAGTAACAGGTGTGAAATTTGGAAAAAGTCAACACGACAATTCGGTCTTATGTACACTGAGAAAAGTGTATTTTATCAGTTACTATCCCTTGACTTTTAAGACAGTGTATTATAGCTCTTAAAAGAAATATTATAACTAGTAAAATCCTCTGCCTTTCAGCATTTGTTTTTGACAGGTTGTACGAAACTGTATTAAACTCTCGTATTTTAAAAGAATGTTTTATTACGACTAAAAAAAGCATTTTTAATATTTTAATTTTCTAGATAAATTTCCATAAACAAATATTGCTTTTACTTAAAGAGAAAAGGCTAAAATAAACTGACATATTGGTTAGAATAACCTAAATCTTCGTCTTTTAACCGGTAATAGAAATATGGCAATCCCTATGCGTAATATACTATCTTTTACGGGGCATAAGCATTCTAATACTGGGAAAAAACACTTTTCTCTGTGTACAAAATGAGATAATTACCATATAAAAGTTACATAACATCGGGCTGGTCGTTATCTCCTTTAGGGTACGACTACGCACCACATTGTATATTTTACGATGACCGAGATTTTAACCTCTGTTATTCTCGGCAATCTAACATAGAACCCTAGACTCGTAATATTTCATCCTTTATCCTAGCTACGTGGGAAATCCAGGATTACATGCCTGCTCACGTAGGTGCAGTTTAAATGGCACGCTTATTTTAGTTGTTAGATAGGTTTTTTTAAATTCTGTTTCCGAACTTTGGTTCGTTTTGCCGGTACCCTACTTTACGTATTGAAGTATGGCGACGGTGAACAGTAACAGGTGTGAAATTTGGAAAAAGTCAACACGACAATTCGGTCTTATGTACACTGAGAAAAGTGTATTTTATCAGTTACTATCCCTTGACTTTTAAGACAGTGTATTATAGCTCTTAAAAGAAATATTATAACTAGTAAAATCCTCTGCCTTTCAGCATTTGTTTTTGACAGGTTGTACGAAACTGCATTAAACTCTCGTATTTTAAAAGAATGTTTTATTACGACTAAAAAAAGCATTTTTAATATTTTAATTTTCTAGATAAATTTCCATAAACAAATATTGCTTTTACTTAAAGAGAAAAGGCTAAAATAAACTGACATATTGGTTAGAATAACCTAAATCTTCGTCTTTTAACCGGTAATAGAAATATGGCAATCCCTATGCGTAATATACTATCTTTTACGGGCATAAGCATTCTAATACTGGGAAAAAACACTTTTCTCTGTGTACAAAATGAGATAATTACCATATAAAAGTTACATAACATCGGGCTGGTCGTTATCTCCTTTAGGGTACGACTACGCACCACATTGTATATTTTACGATGACCGAGATTTTAACCTCTGTTATTCTCGGCAATCTAACATAGAACCCTAGACTCGTAATATTTCATCCTTTATCCTAGCTACGTGGGAAATCCAGGATTACATGCCTGCTCACGTAGGTGCAGTTTAAATGGCACGCTTATTTTAGTTGTTAGATAGGTTTTTTTAAATTCTGTTTCCGAACTTTGGTTCGTTTTGCCGGTACCCTACTTTACGTATTGAAGTATGGCGACGGTGAACAGTAACAGGTGTGAAATTTGGAAAAAGTCAACACGACAATTCGGTCTTATGTACACTGAGAAAAGTGTATTTTATCAGTTACTATCCCTTGACTTTTAAGACAGTGTATTATAGCTCTTAAAAGAAATATTATAACTAGTAAAATCCTCTGCCTTTCAGCATTTGTTTTTGACAGGTTGTACGAAACTGTATTAAACTCTCGTATTTTAAAAGAATGTTTTATTACGACTAAAAAAAGCATTTTTAATATTTTAATTTTCTAGATAAATTTCCATAAACAAATATTGCTTTTACTTAAAGAGAAAAGGCTAAAATAAACTGACATATTGGTTAGAATAACCTAAATCTTCGTCTTTTAACCGGTAATAGAAATATGGCAATCCCTATGCGTAATATACTATCTTTTACGGGGCATAAGCATTCTAATACTGGGAAAAAACACTTTTCTCTGTGTACAAAATGAGATAATTACCATATAAAAGTTACATAACATCGGGCTGGTCGTTATCTCCTTTAGGGTACGACTACGCACCACATTGTATATTTTACGATGACCGAGATTTTAACCTCTGTTATTCTCGGCAATCTAACATAGAACCCTAGACTCGTAATATTTCATCCTTTATCCTAGCTACGTGGGAAATCCAGGATTACATGCCTGCTCACGTAGGTGCAGTTTAAATGGCACGCTTATTTTAGTTGTTAGATAGGTTTTTTTAAATTCTGTTTCCGAACTTTGGTTCGTTTTGCCGGTACCCTACTTTACGTATTGAAGTATGGCGACGGTGAACAGTAACAGGTGTGAAATTTGGAAAAAGTCAACACGACAATTCGGTCTTATGTACACTGAGAAAAGTGTATTTTATCAGTTACTATCCCTTGACTTTTAAGACAGTGTATTATAGCTCTTAAAAGAAATATTATAACTAGTAAAATCCTCTGCCTTTCAGCATTTGTTTTTGACAGGTTGTACGAAACTGCATTAAACTCTCGTATTTTAAAAGAATGTTTTATTACGACTAAAAAAAGCATTTTTAATATTTTAATTTTCTAGATAAATTTCCATAAACAAATATTGCTTTTACTTAAAGAGAAAAGGCTAAAATAAACTGACATATTGGTTAGAATAACCTAAATCTTCGTCTTTTAACCGGTAATAGAAATATGGCAATCCCTATGCGTAATATACTATCTTTTACGGGGCATAAGCATTCTAATACTGGGAAAAAACACTTTTCTCTGTGTACAAAATGAGATAATTACCATATAAAAGTTACATAACATCGGGCTGGTCGTTATCTCCTTTAGGGTACGACTACGCACCACATTGTATATTTTACGATGACCGAGATTTTAACCTCTGTTATTCTCGGCAATCTAACATAGAACCCTAGACTCGTAATATTTCATCCTTTATCCTAGCTACGTGGGAAATCCAGGATTACATGCCTGCTCACGTAGGTGCAGTTTAAATGGCACGCTTATTTTAGTTGTTAGATAGGTTTTTTTAAATTCTGTTTCCGAACTTTGGTTCGTTTTGCCGGTACCCTACTTTACGTATTGAAGTATGGCGACGGTGAACAGTAACAGGTGTGAAATTTGGAAAAAGTCAACACGACAATTCGGTCTTATGTACACTGAGAAAAGTGTATTTTATCAGTTACTATCCCTTGACTTTTAAGACAGTGTATTATAGCTCTTAAAAGAAATATTATAACTAGTAAAATCCTCTGCCTTTCAGCATTTGTTTTTGACAGGTTGTACGAAACTGTATTAAACTCTCGTATTTTAAAAGAATGTTTTATTACGACTAAAAAAAGCATTTTTAATATTTTAATTTTCTAGATAAATTTCCATAAACAAATATTGCTTTTACTTAAAGAGAAAAGGCTAAAATAAACTGACATATTGGTTAGAATAACCTAAATCTTCGTCTTTTAACCGGTAATAGAAATATGGCAATCCCTATGCGTAATATACTATCTTTTACGGGGCATAAGCATTCTAATACTGGGAAAAAACACTTTTCTCTGTGTACAAAATGAGATAATTACCATATAAAAGTTACATAACATCGGGCTGGTCGTTATCTCCTTTAGGGTACGACTACGCACCACATTGTATATTTTACGATGACCGAGATTTTAACCTCTGTTATTCTCGGCAATCTAACATAGAACCCTAGACTCGTAATATTTCATCCTTTATCCTAGCTACGTGGGAAATCCAGGATTACATGCCTGCTCACGTAGGTGCAGTTTAAATGGCACGCTTATTTTAGTTGTTAGATAGGTTTTTTTAAATTCTGTTTCCGAACTTTGGTTCGTTTTGCCGGTACCCTACTTTACGTATTGAAGTATGGCGACGGTGAACAGTAACAGGTGTGAAATTTGGAAAAAGTCAACACGACAATTCGGTCTTATGTACACTGAGAAAAGTGTATTTTATCAGTTACTATCCCTTGACTTTTAAGACAGTGTATTATAGCTCTTAAAAGAAATATTATAACTAGTAAAATCCTCTGCCTTTCAGCATTTGTTTTTGACAGGTTGTACGAAACTGTATTAAACTCTCGTATTTTAAAAGAATGTTTTATTACGACTAAAAAAAGCATTTTTAATATTTTAATTTTCTAGATAAATTTCCATAAACAAATATTGCTTTTACTTAAAGAGAAAAGGCTAAAATAAACTGACATATTGGTTAGAATAACCTAAATCTTCGTCTTTTAACCGGTAATAGAAATATGGCAATCCCTATGCGTAATATACTATCTTTTACGGGGCATAAGCATTCTAATACTGGGAAAAAACACTTTTCTCTGTGTACAAAATGAGATAATTACCATATAAAAGTTACATAACATCGGGCTGGTCGTTATCTCCTTTAGGGTACGACTACGCACCACATTGTATATTTTACGATGACCGAGATTTTAACCTCTGTTATTCTCGGCAATCTAACATAGAACCCTAGACTCGTAATATTTCATCCTTTATCCTAGCTACGTGGGAAATCCAGGATTACATGCCTGCTCACGTAGGTGCAGTTTAAATGGCACGCTTATTTTAGTTGTTAGATAGGTTTTTTTAAATTCTGTTTCCGAACTTTGGTTCGTTTTGCCGGTACCCTACTTTACGTATTGAAGTATGGCGACGGTGAACAGTAACAGGTGTGAAATTTGGAAAAAGTCAACACGACAATTCGGTCTTATGTACACTGAGAAAAGTGTATTTTATCAGTTACTATCCCTTGACTTTTAAGACAGTGTATTATAGCTCTTAAAAGAAATATTATAACTAGTAAAATCCTCTGCCTTTCAGCATTTGTTTTTGACAGGTTGTACGAAACTGTATTAAACTCTCGTATTTTAAAAGAATGTTTTATTACGACTAAAAAAAGCATTTTTAATATTTTAATTTTCTAGATAAATTTCCATAAACAAATATTGCTTTTACTTAAAGAGAAAAGGCTAAAATAAACTGACATATTGGTTAGAATAACCTAAATCTTCGTCTTTTAACCGGTAATAGAAATATGGCAATCCCTATGCGTAATATACTATCTTTTACGGGGCATAAGCATTCTAATACTGGGAAAAAACACTTTTCTCTGTGTACAAAATGAGATAATTACCATATAAAAGTTACATAACATCGGGCTGGTCGTTATCTCCTTTAGGGTACGACTACGCACCACATTGTATATTTTACGATGACCGAGATTTTAACCTCTGTTATTCTCGGCAATCTAACATAGAACCCTAGACTCGTAATATTTCATCCTTTATCCTAGCTACGTGGGAAATCCAGGATTACATGCCTGCTCACGTAGGTGCAGTTTAAATGGCACGCTTATTTTAGTTGTTAGATAGGTTTTTTTAAATTCTGTTTCCGAACTTTGGTTCGTTTTGCCGGTACCCTACTTTACGTATTGAAGTATGGCGACGGTGAACAGTAACAGGTGTGAAATTTGGAAAAAGTCAACACGACAATTCGGTCTTATGTACACTGAGAAAAGTGTATTTTATCAGTTACTATCCCTTGACTTTTAAGACAGTGTATTATAGCTCTTAAAAGAAATATTATAACTAGTAAAATCCTCTGCCTTTCAGCATTTGTTTTTGACAGGTTGTACGAAACTGTATTAAACTCTCGTATTTTAAAAGAATGTTTTATTACGACTAAAAAAAGCATTTTTAATATTTTAATTTTCTAGATAAATTTCCATAAACAAATATTGCTTTTACTTAAAGAGAAAAGGCTAAAATAAACTGACATATTGGTTAGAATAACCTAAATCTTCGTCTTTTAACCGGTAATAGAAATATGGCAATCCCTATGCGTAATATACTATCTTTTACGGGGCATAAGCATTCTAATACTGGGAAAAAACACTTTTCTCTGTGTACAAAATGAGATAATTACCATATAAAAGTTACATAACATCGGGCTGGTCGTTATCTCCTTTAGGGTACGACTACGCACCACATTGTATATTTTACGATGACCGAGATTTTAACCTCTGTTATTCTCGGCAATCTAACATAGAACCCTAGACTCGTAATATTTCATCCTTTATCCTAGCTACGTGGGAAATCCAGGATTACATGCCTGCTCACGTAGGTGCAGTTTAAATGGCACGCTTATTTTAGTTGTTAGATAGGTTTTTTTAAATTCTGTTTCCGAACTTTGGTTCGTTTTGCCGGTACCCTACTTTACGTATTGAAGTATGGCGACGGTGAACAGTAACAGGTGTGAAATTTGGAAAAAGTCAACACGACAATTCGGTCTTATGTACACTGAGAAAAGTGTATTTTATCAGTTACTATCCCTTGACTTTTAAGACAGTGTATTATAGCTCTTAAAAGAAATATTATAACTAGTAAAATCCTCTGCCTTTCAGCATTTGTTTTTGACAGGTTGTACGAAACTGTATTAAACTCTCGTATTTTAAAAGAATGTTTTATTACGACTAAAAAAAGCATTTTTAATATTTTAATTTTCTAGATAAATTTCCATAAACAAATATTGCTTTTACTTAAAGAGAAAAGGCTAAAATAAACTGACATATTGGTTAGAATAACCTAAATCTTCGTCTTTTAACCGGTAATAGAAATATGGCAATCCCTATGCGTAATATACTATCTTTTACGGGGCATAAGCATTCTAATACTGGGAAAAAACACTTTTCTCTGTGTACAAAATGAGATAATTACCATATAAAAGTTACATAACATCGGGCTGGTCGTTATCTCCTTTAGGGTACGACTACGCACCACATTGTATATTTTACGATGACCGAGATTTTAACCTCTGTTATTCTCGGCAATCTAACATAGAACCCTAGACTCGTAATATTTCATCCTTTATCCTAGCTACGTGGGAAATCCAGGATTACATGCCTGCTCACGTAGGTGCAGTTTAAATGGCACGCTTATTTTAGTTGTTAGATAGGTTTTTTTAAATTCTGTTTCCGAACTTTGGTTCGTTTTGCCGGTACCCTACTTTACGTATTGAAGTATGGCGACGGTGAACAGTAACAGGTGTGAAATTTGGAAAAAGTCAACACGACAATTCGGTCTTATGTACACTGAGAAAAGTGTATTTTATCAGTTACTATCCCTTGACTTTTAAGACAGTGTATTATAGCTCTTAAAAGAAATATTATAACTAGTAAAATCCTCTGCCTTTCAGCATTTGTTTTTGACAGGTTGTACGAAACTGTATTAAACTCTCGTATTTTAAAAGAATGTTTTATTACGACTAAAAAAAGCATTTTTAATATTTTAATTTTCTAGATAAATTTCCATAAACAAATATTGCTTTTACTTAAAGAGAAAAGGCTAAAATAAACTGACATATTGGTTAGAATAACCTAAATCTTCGTCTTTTAACCGGTAATAGAAATATGGCAATCCCTATGCGTAATATACTATCTTTTACGGGGCATAAGCATTCTAATACTGGGAAAAAACACTTTTCTCTGTGTACAAAATGAGATAATTACCATATAAAAGTTACATAACATCGGGCTGGTCGTTATCTCCTTTAGGGTACGACTACGCACCACATTGTATATTTTACGATGACCGAGATTTTAACCTCTGTTATTCTCGGCAATCTAACATAGAACCCTAGACTCGTAATATTTCATCCTTTATCCTAGCTACGTGGGAAATCCAGGATTACATGCCTGCTCACGTAGGTGCAGTTTAAATGGCACGCTTATTTTAGTTGTTAGATAGGTTTTTTTAAATTCTGTTTCCGAACTTTGGTTCGTTTTGCCGGTACCCTACTTTACGTATTGAAGTATGGCGACGGTGAACAGTAACAGGTGTGAAATTTGGAAAAAGTCAACACGACAATTCGGTCTTATGTACACTGAGAAAAGTGTATTTTATCAGTTACTATCCCTTGACTTTTAAGACAGTGTATTATAGCTCTTAAAAGAAATATTATAACTAGTAAAATCCTCTGCCTTTCAGCATTTGTTTTTGACAGGTTGTACGAAACTGTATTAAACTCTCGTATTTTAAAAGAATGTTTTATTACGACTAAAAAAAGCATTTTTAATATTTTAATTTTCTAGATAAATTTCCATAAACAAATATTGCTTTTACTTAAAGAGAAAAGGCTAAAATAAACTGACATATTGGTTAGAATAACCTAAATCTTCGTCTTTTAACCGGTAATAGAAATATGGCAATCCCTATGCGTAATATACTATCTTTTACGGGGCATAAGCATTCTAATACTGGGAAAAAACACTTTTCTCTGTGTACAAAATGAGATAATTACCATATAAAAGTTACATAACATCGGGCTGGTCGTTATCTCCTTTAGGGTACGACTACGCACCACATTGTATATTTTACGATGACCGAGATTTTAACCTCTGTTATTCTCGGCAATCTAACATAGAACCCTAGACTCGTAATATTTCATCCTTTATCCTAGCTACGTGGGAAATCCAGGATTACATGCCTGCTCACGTAGGTGCAGTTTAAATGGCACGCTTATTTTAGTTGTTAGATAGGTTTTTTTAAATTCTGTTTCCGAACTTTGGTTCGTTTTGCCGGTACCCTACTTTACGTATTGAAGTATGGCGACGGTGAACAGTAACAGGTGTGAAATTTGGAAAAAGTCAACACGACAATTCGGTCTTATGTACACTGAGAAAAGTGTATTTTATCAGTTACTATCCCTTGACTTTTAAGACAGTGTATTATAGCTCTTAAAAGAAATATTATAACTAGTAAAATCCTCTGCCTTTCAGCATTTGTTTTTGACAGGTTGTACGAAACTGTATTAAACTCTCGTATTTTAAAAGAATGTTTTATTACGACTAAAAAAAGCATTTTTAATATTTTAATTTTCTAGATAAATTTCCATAAACAAATATTGCTTTTACTTAAAGAGAAAAGGCTAAAATAAACTGACATATTGGTTAGAATAACCTAAATCTTCGTCTTTTAACCGGTAATAGAAATATGGCAATCCCTATGCGTAATATACTATCTTTTACGGGGCATAAGCATTCTAATACTGGGAAAAAACACTTTTCTCTGTGTACAAAATGAGATAATTACCATATAAAAGTTACATAACATCGGGCTGGTCGTTATCTCCTTTAGGGTACGACTACGCACCACATTGTATATTTTACGATGACCGAGATTTTAACCTCTGTTATTCTCGGCAATCTAACATAGAACCCTAGACTCGTAATATTTCATCCTTTATCCTAGCTACGTGGGAAATCCAGGATTACATGCCTGCTCACGTAGGTGCAGTTTAAATGGCACGCTTATTTTAGTTGTTAGATAGGTTTTTTTAAATTCTGTTTCCGAACTTTGGTTCGTTTTGCCGGTACCCTACTTTACGTATTGAAGTATGGCGACGGTGAACAGTAACAGGTGTGAAATTTGGAAAAAGTCAACACGACAATTCGGTCTTATGTACACTGAGAAAAGTGTATTTTATCAGTTACTATCCCTTGACTTTTAAGACAGTGTATTATAGCTCTTAAAAGAAATATTATAACTAGTAAAATCCTCTGCCTTTCAGCATTTGTTTTTGACAGGTTGTACGAAACTGTATTAAACTCTCGTATTTTAAAAGAATGTTTTATTACGACTAAAAAAAGCATTTTTAATATTTTAATTTTCTAGATAAATTTCCATAAACAAATATTGCTTTTACTTAAAGAGAAAAGGCTAAAATAAACTGACATATTGGTTAGAATAACCTAAATCTTCGTCTTTTAACCGGTAATAGAAATATGGCAATCCCTATGCGTAATATACTATCTTTTACGGGGCATAAGCATTCTAATACTGGGAAAAAACACTTTTCTCTGTGTACAAAATGAGATAATTACCATATAAAAGTTACATAACATCGGGCTGGTCGTTATCTCCTTTAGGGTACGACTACGCACCACATTGTATATTTTACGATGACCGAGATTTTAACCTCTGTTATTCTCGGCAATCTAACATAGAACCCTAGACTCGTAATATTTCATCCTTTATCCTAGCTACGTGGGAAATCCAGGATTACATGCCTGCTCACGTAGGTGCAGTTTAAATGGCACGCTTATTTTAGTTGTTAGATAGGTTTTTTTAAATTCTGTTTCCGAACTTTGGTTCGTTTTGCCGGTACCCTACTTTACGTATTGAAGTATGGCGACGGTGAACAGTAACAGGTGTGAAATTTGGAAAAAGTCAACACGACAATTCGGTCTTATGTACACTGAGAAAAGTGTATTTTATCAGTTACTATCCCTTGACTTTTAAGACAGTGTATTATAGCTCTTAAAAGAAATATTATAACTAGTAAAATCCTCTGCCTTTCAGCATTTGTTTTTGACAGGTTGTACGAAACTGTATTAAACTCTCGTATTTTAAAAGAATGTTTTATTACGACTAAAAAAAGCATTTTTAATATTTTAATTTTCTAGATAAATTTCCATAAACAAATATTGCTTTTACTTAAAGAGAAAAGGCTAAAATAAACTGACATATTGGTTAGAATAACCTAAATCTTCGTCTTTTAACCGGTAATAGAAATATGGCAATCCCTATGCGTAATATACTATCTTTTACGGGGCATAAGCATTCTAATACTGGGAAAAAACACTTTTCTCTGTGTACAAAATGAGATAATTACCATATAAAAGTTACATAACATCGGGCTGGTCGTTATCTCCTTTAGGGTACGACTACGCACCACATTGTATATTTTACGATGACCGAGATTTTAACCTCTGTTATTCTCGGCAATCTAACATAGAACCCTAGACTCGTAATATTTCATCCTTTATCCTAGCTACGTGGGAAATCCAGGATTACATGCCTGCTCACGTAGGTGCAGTTTAAATGGCACGCTTATTTTAGTTGTTAGATAGGTTTTTTTAAATTCTGTTTCCGAACTTTGGTTCGTTTTGCCGGTACCCTACTTTACGTATTGAAGTATGGCGACGGTGAACAGTAACAGGTGTGAAATTTGGAAAAAGTCAACACGACAATTCGGTCTTATGTACACTGAGAAAAGTGTATTTTATCAGTTACTATCCCTTGACTTTTAAGACAGTGTATTATAGCTCTTAAAAGAAATATTATAACTAGTAAAATCCTCTGCCTTTCAGCATTTGTTTTTGACAGGTTGTACGAAACTGTATTAAACTCTCGTATTTTAAAAGAATGTTTTATTACGACTAAAAAAAGCATTTTTAATATTTTAATTTTCTAGATAAATTTCCATAAACAAATATTGCTTTTACTTAAAGAGAAAAGGCTAAAATAAACTGACATATTGGTTAGAATAACCTAAATCTTCGTCTTTTAACCGGTAATAGAAATATGGCAATCCCTATGCGTAATATACTATCTTTTACGGGGCATAAGCATTCTAATACTGGGAAAAAACACTTTTCTCTGTGTACAAAATGAGATAATTACCTTATAAAAGTTACATAACATCGGGCTGGTCGTTGTCTCCTTTAGGGTACGACTACGCACCACATTGTATATTTTACGATGACCGAGATTTTAACCTCTGTTATTCTCGGCAATCTAACATAGAACCCTAGACTCGTAATATTTCATCCTTTATCCTAGCTACGTGGGAAATCCAGGATTACATGCCTGCTCACGTAGGTGCAGTTTAAATGGCACGCTTATTTTAGTTGTTAGATAGGTTTTTTTAAATTCTGTTTCCGAACTTTGGTTCGTTTTGCCGGTACCCTACTTTACGTATTGAAGTATGGCGACGGTGAACAGTAACAGGTGTGAAATTTGGAAAAAGTCAACACGACAATTCGGTCTTATGTACACTGAGAAAAGTGTATTTTATCAGTTACTATCCCTTGACTTTTAAGACAGTGTATTATAGCTCTTAAAAGAAATATTATAACTAGTAAAATCCTCTGCCTTTCAGCATTTGTTTTTGACAGGTTGTACGAAACTGTATTAAACTCTCGTATTTTAAAAGAATGTTTTATTACGACTAAAAAAAGCATTTTTAATATTTTAATTTTCTAGATAAATTTCCATAAACAAATATTGCTTTTACTTAAAGAGAAAAGGCTAAAATAAACTGACATATTGGTTAGAATAACCTAAATCTTCGTCTTTTAACCGGTAATAGAAATATGGCAATCCCTATGCGTAATATACTATCTTTTACGGGGCATAAGCATTCTAATACTGGGAAAAAAACACTTTTCTCTGTGTACAAAATGAGATAATTACCTTATAAAAGTTACATAACATCGGGCTGGTCGTTGTCTCCTTTAGGGTACGACTACGCACCACATTGTATATTTTACGATGACCGAGATTTTAACCTCTGTTATTCTCGGCAATCTAACATAGAACCCTAGACTCGTAATATTTCATCCTTTATCCTAGCTACGTGGGAAATCCAGGATTACATGCCTGCTCACGTAGGTGCAGTTTAAATGGCACGCTTATTTTAGTTGTTAGATAGGTTTTTTTAAATTCTGTTTCCGAACTTTGGTTCGTTTTGCCGGTACCCTACTTTACGTATTGAAGTATGGCGACGGTGAACAGTAACAGGTGTGAAATTTGGAAAAAGTCAACACGACAATTCGGTCTTATGTACACTGAGAAAAGTGTATTTTATCAGTTACTATCCCTTGACTTTTAAGACAGTGTATTATAGCTCTTAAAAGAAATATTATAACTAGTAAAATCCTCTGCCTTTCAGCATTTGTTTTTGACAGGTTGTACGAAACTGTATTAAACTCTCGTATTTTAAAAGAATGTTTTATTACGACTAAAAAAAGCATTTTTAATATTTTAATTTTCTAGATAAATTTCCATAAACAAATATTGCTTTTACTTAAAGAGAAAAGGCTAAAATAAACTGACATATTGGTTAGAATAACCTAAATCTTCGTCTTTTAACCGGTAATAGAAATATGGCAATCCCTATGCGTAATATACTATCTTTTACGGGGCATAAGCATTCTAATACTGGGAAAAAACACTTTTCTCTGTGTACAAAATGAGATAATTACCTTATAAAAGTTACATAACATCGGGCTGGTCGTTGTCTCCTTTAGGGTACGACTACGCACCACATTGTATATTTTACGATGACCGAGATTTTAACCTCTGTTATTCTCGGCAATCTAACATAGAACCCTAGACTCGTAATATTTCATCCTTTATCCTAGCTACGTGGGAAATCCAGGATTACATGCCTGCTCACGTAGGTGCAGTTTAAATGGCACGCTTATTTTAGTTGTTAGATAGGTTTTTTTAAATTCTGTTTCCGAACTTTGGTTCGTTTTGCCGGTACCCTACTTTACGTATTGAAGTATGGCGACGGTGAACAGTAACAGGTGTGAAATTTGGAAAAAGTCAACACGACAATTCGGTCTTATGTACACTGAGAAAAGTGTATTTTATCAGTTACTATCCCTTGACTTTTAAGACAGTGTATTATAGCTCTTAAAAGAAATATTATAACTAGTAAAATCCTCTGCCTTTCAGCATTTGTTTTTGACAGGTTGTACGAAACTGTATTAAACTCTCGTATTTTAAAAGAATGTTTTATTACGACTAAAAAAAGCATTTTTAATATTTTAATTTTCTAGATAAATTTCCATAAACAAATATTGCTTTTACTTAAAGAGAAAAGGCTAAAATAAACTGACATATTGGTTAGAATAACCTAAATCTTCGTCTTTTAACCGGTAATAGAAATATGGCAATCCCTATGCGTAATATACTATCTTTTACGGGGCATAAGCATTCTAATACTGGGAAAAAACACTTTTCTCTGTGTACAAAATGAGATAATTACCTTATAAAAGTTACATAACATCGGGCTGGTCGTTGTCTCCTTTAGGGTACGACTACGCACCACATTGTATATTTTACGATGACCGAGATTTTAACCTCTGTTATTCTCGGCAATCTAACATAGAACCCTAGACTCGTAATATTTCTTCCTTTATCCTAGCTACGTGGGAAATCCAGGATTACATGCCTGCTCACGTAGGTGCAGTTTAAATGGCGACGGTGAACAGTAACAGGTGTGAAATTTGGAAAAAGTCAACACGACAATTCGGTCTTATGTACACTGAGAAAAGTGTATTTTATCAGTTACTATCCCTTGACTTTTAAGACAGTGTATTATAGCTCTTAAAAGAAATATTATAACTAGTAAAATCCTCCGCCTTTCAGCATTTGTTTTTGACAGGTTGTACGAAACTGTATTAAACTCTCGTATTTTAAAAGAATGTTTTATTACGACTAAAAAAAGCATTTTTAATATTTTAATTTTCTAGATAAATTTCCATAAACAAATATTGCTTTTACTTAAAGAGAAAAGGCTAAAATAAACTGACATATTGGTTAGAATAACCTAAATCTTCGTCTTTTAACCGGTAATAGAAATATGGCAATCCCTATGCGTAATATACTATCTTTTACGGGGCATAAGCATTCTAATACTGGGAAAAAACACTTTTCTCTGTGTACAAAATGAGATAATTACCTTATAAAAGTTACATAACATCGGGCTGGTCGTTGTCTCCTTTAGGGTACGACTACGCACCACATTGTATATTTTACGATGACCGAGATTTTAACCTCTGTTATTCTCGGCAATCTAACATAGAACCCTAGACTCGTAATATTTCATCCTTTATCCTAGCTACGTGGGAAATCCAGGATTACATGCCTGCTCACGTAGGTGCAGTTTAAATGGCACGCTTATTTTAGTTGTTAGATAGGTTTTTTTAAATTCTGTTTCCGAACTTTGGTTCGTTTTGCCGGTACCCTACTTTACGTATTGAAGTATGGCGACGGTGAACAGTAACAGGTGTGAAATTTGGAAAAAGTCAACACGACAATTCGGTCTTATGTTCACTGAGAAAAGTGTATTTTATCAGTTACTATCCCTTGACTTTTAAGACAGTGTATTATAGCTCTTAAAAGAAATATTATAACTAGTAAAATCCACCGCCTTTCAGCATTTGTTTTTGACAGGTTGTACGAAACTGTATTAAACTCTCGTATTTTAAAAGAATGTTTTATTACGACTAAAAAAAGCATTTTTAATATTTTAATTTTCTAGATAAATTTCCATAAACAAATATTGCTTTTACTTAAAGAGAAAAGGCTAAAATAAACTGACATATTGGTTAGAATAACCTAAATCTTCGTCTTTTAACCGGTAATAGAAATATGGCAATCCCTATGCGTAATATACTATCTTTTACGGGGCATAAGCATTCTAATACTGGGAAAAAACACTTTTCTCTGTGTACAAAATGAGATAATTACCTTATAAAAGTTACATAACATCGGGCTGGTCGTTGTCTCCTTTAGGGTACGACTACGCACCACATTGTATATTTTACGATGACCGAGATTTTAACCTCTGTTATTCTCGGCAATCTAACATAGAACCCTAGACTCGTAATATTTCTTCCTTTATCCTAGCTACGTGGGAAATCCAGGATTACATGCCTGCTCACGTAGGTGCAGTTTAAATGGCGACGGTGAACAGTAACAGGTGTGAAATTTGGAAAAAGTCAACACGACAATTCGGTCTTATGTACACTGAGAAAAGTGTATTTTATCAGTTACTATCCCTTGACTTTTAAGACAGTGTATTATAGCTCTTAAAAGAAATATTATAACTAGTAAAATCCTCCGCCTTTCAGCATTTGTTTTTGACAGGTTGTACGAAACTGTATTAAACTCTCGTATTTTAAAAGAATGTTTTATTACGACTAAAAAAAGCATTTTTAATATTTTAATTTTCTAGATAAATTTCCATAAACAAATATTGCTTTTACTTAAAGAGAAAAGGCTAAAATAAACTGACATATTGGTTAGAATAACCTAAATCTTCGTCTTTTAACCGGTAATAGAAATATGGCAATCCCTATGCGTAATATACTATCTTTTACGGGGCATAAGCATTCTAATACTGGGAAAAAACACTTTTCTCTGTGTACAAAATGAGATAATTACCTTATAAAAGTTACATAACATCGGGCTGGTCGTTGTCTCCTTTAGGGTACGACTACGCACCACATTGTATATTTTACGATGACCGAGATTTTAACCTCTGTTATTCTCGGCAATCTAACATAGAACCCTAGACTCGTAATATTTCATCCTTTATCCTAGCTACGTGGGAAATCCAGGATTACATGCCTGCTCACGTAGGTGCAGTTTAAATGGCACGCTTATTTTAGTTGTTAGATAGGTTTTTTTAAATTCTGTTTCCGAACTTTGGTTCGTTTTGCCGGTACCCTACTTTACGTATGGAAGTATGGCGACGGTGAACAGTAACAGGTGTGAAATTTGGAAAAAGTCAACACGACAATTCGGTCTTATGTACACTGAGAAAAGTGTATTTTATCAGTTACTATCCCTTGACTATTAAAACAGTGTATTATAGCCCTTAAAAGAAATATTATAACTAGTAAAATCCACCGCCTTTCAGCATTTGTTTTTGACAGGTTGTACGAAACTGTATTAAACTCTCGTATTTTAAAAGAATGTTTTATTACGACTAAAAAAAGCATTTTTAATATTTTAATTTTCTAGATAAATTTCCATAAACAAATATTGCTTTTACTTAAAGAGAAAAGGCTAAAATAAACTGACATATTGGTTAGAATAACCTAAATCTTCGTCTTTTAACCGGTAATAGAAATATGGCAATCCCTATGCGTAATATACTATCTTTTACGGGGCATAAGCATTCTAATACTGGGAAAAAACACTTTTCTCTGTGTACAAAATGAGATAATTACCTTATAAAAGTTACATAACATCGGGCTGGTCGTTGTCTCCTTTAGGGTACGACTACGCACCACATTGTATATTTTACGATGACCGAGATTTTAACCTCTGTTATTCTCGGCAATCTAACATAGAACCCTAGACTCGTAATATTTCATCCTTTATCCTAGCTACGTGGGAAATCCAGGATTACATGCCTGCTCACGTAGGTGCAGTTTAAATGGCACGCTTATTTTAGTTGTTAGATAGGTTTTTTTAAATTCTGTTTCCGAACTTTGGTTCGTTTTGCCGGTACCCTACTTTACGTATTGAAGTATGGCGACGGTGAACAGTAACAGGTGTGAAATTTGGAAAAAGTCAACACGACAATTCGGTCTTATGTACACTGAGAAAAGTGTATTTTATCAGTTACTGTCCCTTGACTTTTAAGACAGTGTATTATAGCTCTTAAAAGAAATATTATAACTAGTAAAATCCACCGCCTTTCAGCATTTGTTTTTGACAGGTTGTACGAAACTGTATTAAACTCTCGTATTTTAAAAGAATGTTTTATTACGACTAAAAAAAGCATTTTTAATATTTTAATTTTCTAGATAAATTTCCATAAACAAATATTGCTTTTACTTAAAGAGAAAAGGCTAAAATAAACTGACATATTGGTTAGAATAACCTAAATCTTCGTCTTTTAACCGGTAATAGAAATATGGCAATCCCTATGCGTAATATACTATCTTTTACGGGGCATAAGCATTCTAATACTGGGAAAAAACACTTTTCTCTGTGTACAAAATGAGATAATTACCTTATAAAAGTTACATAACATCGGGCTGGTCGTTGTCTCCTTTAGGGTACGACTACGCACCACATTGTATATTTTACGATGACCGAGATTTTAACCTCTGTTATTCTCGGCAATCTAACATAGAACCCTAGACTCGTAATATTTCATCCTTTATCCTAGCTACGTGGGAAATCCAGGATTACATGCCTGCTCACGTAGGTGCAGTTTAAATGGCACGCTTATTTTAGTTGTTAGATAGGTTTTTTTAAATTCTGTTTCCGAACTTTGGTTCGTTTTGCCGGTACCCTACTTTACGTATGGAAGTATGGCGACGGTGAACAGTAACAGGTGTGAAATTTGGAAAAAGTCAACACGACAATTCGGTCTTATGTACACTGAGAAAAGTGTATTTTATCAGTTACTATCCCTTGACTATTAAAACAGTGTATTATAGCTCTTAAAAGAAATATTATAACTAGTAAAATCCTCCGCCTTTCAGCATTTGTTTTTGACAGGTTGTACGAAACTGTATTAAACTCTCGTATTTTAAAAGAATGTTTTATTACGACTAAAAAAAGCATTTTTAATATTTTAATTTTCTAGATAAATTTCCATAAACAAATATTGCTTTTACTTAAAGAGAAAAGGCTAAAATAAACTGACATATTGGTTAGAATAACCTAAATCTTCGTCTTTTAACCGGTAATAGAAATATGGCAATCCCTATGCGTAATATACTATCTTTTACGGGGCATAAGCATTCTAATACTGGGAAAAAACACTTTTCTCTGTGTACAAAATGAGATAATTACCTTATAAAAGTTACATAACATCGGGCTGGTCGTTGTCTCCTTTAGGGTACGACTACGCACCACATTGTATATTTTACGATGACCGAGATTTTAACCTCTGTTATTCTCGGCAATCTAACATAGAACCCTAGACTCGTAATATTTCATCCTTTATCCTAGCTACGTGGGAAATCCAGGATTACATGCCTGCTCACGTAGGTGCAGTTTAAATGGCACGCTTATTTTAGTTGTTAGATAGGTTTTTTTAAATTCTGTTTCCGAACTTTGGTTCGTTTTGCCGGTACCCTACTTTACGTATTGAAGTATGGCGACGGTGAACAGTAACAGGTGTGAAATTTGGAAAAAGTCAACACGACAATTCGGTCTTATGTACACTGAGAAAAGTGTATTTTATCAGTTACTATCCCTTGACTATTAAAACAGTGTATTATAGCCCTTAAAAGAAATATTATAACTAGTAAAATCCACCGCCTTTCAGCATTTGTTTTTGACAGGTTGTACGAAACTGTATTAAACTCTCGTATTTTAAAAGAATGTTTTATTACGACTAAAAAAAGCATTTTTAATATTTTAATTTTCTAGATAAATTTCCATAAACAAATATTGCTTTTACTTAAAGAGAAAAGGCTAAAATAAACTGACATATTGGTTAGAATAACCTAAATCTTCGTCTTTTAACCGGTAATAGAAATATGGCAATCCCTATGCGTAATATACTATATTTTACGGGGCATAAGCATTCTAATACTGGGAAAAAACACTTTTCTCTGTGTACAAAATGAGATAATTACCTTATAAAAGTTACATAACATCGGGCTGGTCGTTGTCTCCTTTAGGGTACGACTACGCACCACATTGTATATTTTACGATGACCGAGATTTTAACCTCTGTTATTCTCGGCAATCTAACATAGAACCCTAGACTCGTAATATTTCATCCTTTATCCTAGCTACGTGGGAAATCCAGGATTACATGCCTGCTCACGTAGGTGCAGTTTAAATGGCACGCTTATTTTAGTTGTTAGATAGGTTTTTTTAAATTCTGTTTCCGAACTTTGGTTCGTTTTGCCGGTACCCTACTTTACGTATTGAAGTATGGCGACGGTGAACAGTAACAGGTGTGAAATTTGGAAAAAGTCAACACGACAATTCGGTCTTATGTACACTGAGAAAAGTGTATTTTATCAGTTACTATCCCTTGACTTTTAAGACAGTGTATTATAGCTCTTAAAAGAAATATTATAACTAGTAAAATCCTCTGCCTTTCAGCATTTGTTTTTGACAGGTTGTACGAAACTGTATTAAACTCTCGTATTTTAAAAGAATGTTTTATTACGACTAAAAAAAGCATTTTTAATATTTTAATTTTCTAGATAAATTTCCATAAACAAATATTGCTTTTACTTAAAGAGAAAAGGCTAAAATAAACTGACATATTGGTTAGAATAACCTAAATCTTCGTCTTTTAACCGGTAATAGAAATATGGCAATCCCTATGCGTAATATACTATCTTTTACGGGGCATAAGCATTCTAATACTGGGAAAAAACACTTTTCTCTGTGTACAAAATGAGATAATTACCTTATAAAAGTTACATAACATCGGGCTGGTCGTTGTCTCCTTTAGGGTACGACTACGCACCACATTGTATATTTTACGATGACCGAGATTTTAACCTCTGTTATTCTCGGCAATCTAACATAGAACCCTAGACTCGTAATATTTCATCCTTTATCCTAGCTACGTGGGAAATCCAGGATTACATGCCTGCTCACGTAGGTGCAGTTTAAATGGCACGCTTATTTTAGTTGTTAGATAGGTTTTTTTAAATTCTGTTTCCGAACTTTGGTTCGTTTTGCCGGTACCCTACTTTACGTATTGAAGTATGGCGACGGTGAACAGTAACAGGTGTGAAATTTGGAAAAAGTCAACACGACAATTCGGTCTTATGTACACTGAGAAAAGTGTATTTTATCAGTTACTATCCCTTGACTATTAAAACAGTGTATTATAGCCCTTAAAAGAAATATTATAACTAGTAAAATCCACCGCCTTTCAGCATTTGTTTTTGACAGGTTGTACGAAACTGTATTAAACTCTCGTATTTTAAAAGAATGTTTTATTACGACTAAAAAAAGCATTTTTAATATTTTAATTTTCTAGATAAATTTCCATAAACAAATATTGCTTTTACTTAAAGAGAAAAGGCTAAAATAAACTGACATATTGGTTAGAATAACCTAAATCTTCGTCTTTTAACCGGTAATAGAAATATGGCAATCCCTATGCGTAATATACTATATTTTACGGGGCATAAGCATTCTAATACTGGGAAAAAACACTTTTCTCTGTGTACAAAATGAGATAATTACCTTATAAAAGTTACATAACATCGGGCTGGTCGTTATCTCCTTTAGGGTACGACTACGCACCACATTGTATATTTTACGATGACCGAGATTTTAACCTCTGTTATTCTCGGCAATCTAACATAGAACCCTAGACTCGTAATATTTCATCCTTTATCCTAGCTACGTGGGAAATCCAGGATTACATGCCTGCTCACGTAGGTGCAATTTAAATGGCACGCTTATTTTAGTTGTTAGATAGGTTTTTTTAAATTCTGTTTCCGAACTTTGGTTCGTTTTGCCGGTACCCTACTTTACGTATTGAAGTATGGCGACGGTGAACAGTAACAGGTGTGAAATTTGGAAAAAGTCAACACGACAATTCGGTCTTATGTTCACTGAGAAAAGTGTATTTTATCAGTTACTATCCCTTGACTTTTAAGACAGTGTATTATAGCTCTTAAAAGAAATATTATAACTAGTAAAATCCTCTGCCTTTCAGCATTTGTTTTTGACAGGTTGTACGAAACTGTATTAAACTCTCGTATTTTAAAAGAATGTTTTATTACGACTAAAAAAAGCATTTTTAATATTTTAATTTTCTAGATAAATTTCCATAAACAAATATTGCTTTTACTTAAAGAGAAAAGGCTAAAATAAACTGACATATTGGTTAGAATAACCTAAATCTTCGTCTTTTAACCGGTAATAGAAATATGGCAATCCCTATGCGTAATATACTATCTTTTACGGGGCATAAGCATTCTAATACTGGGAAAAAACACTTTTCTCTGTGTACAAAATGAGATAATTACCTTATAAAAGTTACATAACATCGGGCTGGTCGTTGTCTCCTTTAGGGTACGACTACGCACCACATTGTATATTTTACGATGACCGAGATTTTAACCTCTGTTATTCTCGGCAATCTAACATAGAACCCTAGACTCGTAATATTTCTTCCTTTATCCTAGCTACGTGGGAAATCCAGGATTACATGCCTGCTCACGTAGGTGCAGTTTAAATGGCGACGGTGAACAGTAACAGGTGTGAAATTTGGAAAAAGTCAACACGACAATTCGGTCTTATGTACACTGAGAAAAGTGTATTTTATCAGTTACTATCCCTTGACTTTTAAGACAGTGTATTATAGCTCTTAAAAGAAATATTATAACTAGTAAAATCCTCCGCCTTTCAGCATTTGTTTTTGACAGGTTGTACGAAACTGTATTAAACTCTCGTATTTTAAAAGAATGTTTTATTACGACTAAAAAAAGCATTTTTAATATTTTAATTTTCTAGATAAATTTCCATAAACAAATATTGCTTTTACTTAAAGAGAAAAGGCTAAAATAAACTGACATATTGGTTAGAATAACCTAAATCTTCGTCTTTTAACCGGTAATAGAAATATGGCAATCCCTATGCGTAATATACTATCTTTTACGGGGCATAAGCATTCTAATACTGGGAAAAAACACTTTTCTCTGTGTACAAAATGAGATAATTACCTTATAAAAGTTACATAACATCGGGCTGGTCGTTGTCTCCTTTAGGGTACGACTACGCACCACATTGTATATTTTACGATGACCGAGATTTTAACCTCTGTTATTCTCGGCAATCTAACATAGAACCCTAGACTCGTAATATTTCATCCTTTATCCTAGCTACGTGGGAAATCCAGGATTACATGCCTGCTCACGTAGGTGCAGTTTAAATGGCACGCTTATTTTAGTTGTTAGATAGGTTTTTTTAAATTCTGTTTCCGAACTTTGGTTCGTTTTGCCGGTACCCTACTTTACGTATGGAAGTATGGCGACGGTGAACAGTAACAGGTGTGAAATTTGGAAAAAGTCAACACGACAATTCGGTCTTATGTACACTGAGAAAAGTGTATTTTATCAGTTACTATCCCTTGACTATTAAAACAGTGTATTATAGCCCTTAAAAGAAATATTATAACTAGTAAAATCCACCGCCTTTCAGCATTTGTTTTTGACAGGTTGTACGAAACTGTATTAAACTCTCGTATTTTAAAAGAATGTTTTATTACGACTAAAAAAAGCATTTTTAATATTTTAATTTTCTAGATAAATTTCCATAAACAAATATTGCTTTTACTTAAAGAGAAAAGGCTAAAATAAACTGACATATTGGTTAGAATAACCTAAATCTTCGTCTTTTAACCGGTAATAGAAATATGGCAATCCCTATGCGTAATATACTATCTTTTACGGGGCATAAGCATTCTAATACTGGGAAAAAACACTTTTCTCTGTGTACAAAATGAGATAATTACCTTATAAAAGTTACATAACATCGGGCTGGTCGTTGTCTCCTTTAGGGTACGACTACGCACCACATTGTATATTTTACGATGACCGAGATTTTAACCTCTGTTATTCTCGGCAATCTAACATAGAACCCTAGACTCGTAATATTTCATCCTTTATCCTAGCTACGTGGGAAATCCAGGATTACATGCCTGCTCACGTAGGTGCAGTTTAAATGGCACGCTTATTTTAGTTGTTAGATAGGTTTTTTTAAATTCTGTTTCCGAACTTTGGTTCGTTTTGCCGGTACCCTACTTTACGTATGGAAGTATGGCGACGGTGAACAGTAACAGGTGTGAAATTTGGAAAAAGTCAACACGACAATTCGGTCTTATGTACACTGAGAAAAGTGTATTTTATCAGTTACTATCCCTTGACTATTAAAACAGTGTATTATAGCCCTTAAAAGAAATATTATAACTAGTAAAATCCACCGCCTTTCAGCATTTGTTTTTGACAGGTTGTACGAAACTGTATTAAACTCTCGTATTTTAAAAGAATGTTTTATTACGACTAAAAAAAGCATTTTTAATATTTTAATTTTCTAGATAAATTTCCATAAACAAATATTGCTTTTACTTAAAGAGAAAAGGCTAAAATAAACTGACATATTGGTTAGAATAACCTAAATCTTCGTCTTTTAACCGGTAATAGAAATATGGCAATCCCTATGCGTAATATACTATCTTTTACGGGGCATAAGCATTCTAATACTGGGAAAAAACACTTTTCTCTGTGTACAAAATGAGATAATTACCTTATAAAAGTTACATAACATCGGGCTGGTCGTTGTCTCCTTTAGGGTACGACTACGCACCACATTGTATATTTTACGATGACCGAGATTTTAACCTCTGTTATTCTCGGCAATCTAACATAGAACCCTAGACTCGTAATATTTCATCCTTTATCCTAGCTACGTGGGAAATCCAGGATTACATGCCTGCTCACGTAGGTGCAGTTTAAATGGCACGCTTATTTTAGTTGTTAGATAGGTTTTTTTAAATTCTGTTTCCGAACTTTGGTTCGTTTTGCCGGTACCCTACTTTACGTATTGAAGTATGGCGACGGTGAACAGTAACAGGTGTGAAATTTGGAAAAAGTCAACACGACAATTCGGTCTTATGTACACTGAGAAAAGTGTATTTTATCAGTTACTGTCCCTTGACTTTTAAGACAGTGTATTATAGCTCTTAAAAGAAATATTATAACTAGTAAAATCCTCTGCCTTTCAGCATTTGTTTTTGACAGGTTGTACGAAACTGTATTAAACTCTCGTATTTTAAAAGAATGTTTTATTACGACTAAAAAAAGCATTTTTATTATTTTAATTTTCTAGATAAATTTCCATAAACAAATATTGCTTTTACTTAAAGAGAAAAGGCTAAAATAAACTGACATATTGGTTAGAATAACCTAAATCTTCGTCTTTTAACCGGTAATAGAAATATGGCAATCCCTATGCGTAATATACTATCTTTTACGGGGCATAAGCATTCTAATACTGGGAAAAAACACTTTTCTCTGTGTACAAAATGAGATAATTACCTTATAAAAGTTACATAACATCGGGCTGGTCGTTGTCTCCTTTAGGGTACGACTACGCACCACATTGTATATTTTACGATGACCGAGATTTTAACCTCTGTTATTCTCGGCAATCTAACATAGAACCCTAGACTCGTAATATTTCATCCTTTATCCTAGCTACGTGGGAAATCCAGGATTACATGCCTGCTCACGTAGGTGCAGTTTAAATGGCACGCTTATTTTAGTTGTTAGATAGGTTTTTTTAAATTCTGTTTCCGAACTTTGGTTCGTTTTGCCGGTACCCTACTTTACGTATGGAAGTATGGCGACGGTGAACAGTAACAGGTGTGAAATTTGGAAAAAGTCAACACGACAATTCGGTCTTATGTACACTGAGAAAAGTGTATTTTATCAGTTACTATCCCTTGACTTTTAAGACAGTGTATTATAGCTCTTAAAAGAAATATTATAACTAGTAAAATCCTCTGCCTTTCAGCATTTGTTTTTGACAGGTTGTACGAAACTGTATTAAACTCTCGTATTTTAAAAGAATGTTTTATTACGACTAAAAAAAGCATTTTTAATATTTTAATTTTCTAGATAAATTTCCATAAACAAATATTGCTTTTACTTAAAGAGAAAAGGCTAAAATAAACTGACATATTGGTTAGAATAACCTAAATCTTCGTCTTTTAACCGGTAATAGAAATATGGCAATCCCTATGCGTAATATACTATATTTTACGGGGCATAAGCATTCTAATACTGGGAAAAAACACTTTTCTCTGTGTACAAAATGAGATAATTACCTTATAAAAGTTACATAACATCGGGCTGGTCGTTATCTCCTTTAGGGTACGACTACGCACCACATTGTATATTTTACGATGACCGAGATTTTAACCTCTGTTATTCTCGGCAATCTAACATAGAACCCTAGACTCGTAATATTTCATCCTTTATCCTAGCTACGTGGGAAATCCAGGATTACATGCCTGCTCACGTAGGTGCAATTTAAATGGCACGCTTATTTTAGTTGTTAGATAGGTTTTTTTAAATTCTGTTTCCGAACTTTGGTTCGTTTTGCCGGTACCCTACTTTACGTATTGAAGTATGGCGACGGTGAACAGTAACAGGTGTGAAATTTGGAAAAAGTCAACACGACAATTCGGTCTTATGTTCACTGAGAAAAGTGTATTTTATCAGTTACTATCCCTTGACTTTTAAGACAGTGTATTATAGCTCTTAAAAGAAATATTATAACTAGTAAAATCCTCTGCCTTTCAGCATTTGTTTTTGACAGGTTGTACGAAACTGTATTAAACTCTCGTATTTTAAAAGAATGTTTTATTACGACTAAAAAAAGCATTTTTAATATTTTAATTTTCTAGATAAATTTCCATAAACAAATATTGCTTTTACTTAAAGAGAAAAGGCTAAAATAAACTGACATATTGGTTAGAATAACCTAAATCTTCGTCTTTTAACCGGTAATAGAAATATGGCAATCCCTATGCGTAATATACTATCTTTTACGGGGCATAAGCATTCTAATACTGGGAAAAAACACTTTTCTCTGTGTACAAAATGAGATAATTACCTTATAAAAGTTACATAACATCGGGCTGGTCGTTGTCTCCTTTAGGGTACGACTACGCACCACATTGTATATTTTACGATGACCGAGATTTTAACCTCTGTTATTCTCGGCAATCTAACATAGAACCCTAGACTCGTAATATTTCTTCCTTTATCCTAGCTACGTGGGAAATCCAGGATTACATGCCTGCTCACGTAGGTGCAGTTTAAATGGCGACGGTGAACAGTAACAGGTGTGAAATTTGGAAAAAGTCAACACGACAATTCGGTCTTATGTACACTGAGAAAAGTGTATTTTATCAGTTACTATCCCTTGACTATTAAAACAGTGTATTATAGCCCTTAAAAGAAATATTATAACTAGTAAAATCCACCGCCTTTCAGCATTTGTTTTTGACAGGTTGTACGAAACTGTATTAAACTCTCGTATTTTAAAAGAATGTTTTATTACGACTAAAAAAAGCATTTTTAATATTTTAATTTTCTAGATAAATTTCCATAAACAAATATTGCTTTTACTTAAAGAGAAAAGGCTAAAATAAACTGACATATTGGTTAGAATAACCTAAATCTTCGTCTTTTAACCGGTAATAGAAATATGGCAATCCCTATGCGTAATATACTATCTTTTACGGGGCATAAGCATTCTAATACTGGGAAAAAACACTTTTCTCTGTGTACAAAATGAGATAATTACCTTATAAAAGTTACATAACATCGGGCTGGTCGTTGTCTCCTTTAGGGTACTGTAACGGAGTTTCCTCCCGGACTGCTCGTGCCTAACTCAGTCGGTACGCCAGGGTTCGGTACGAGCAGGGATACCTTCGTTGACGGCAGTTTCTTAGAAAAGATGAGATGGAAGGTAAATAAAAACAGAGATTTGGAAAATAGAACACAACATAAATGTATTATCAGTACCTCCTAATTTATACAAGTGGTAGTAGTGTGCGTGAAATGTGCGGCTTCCCGCTCAGCCGTGGAGTATTGAAAGTATAGTTTTCTAAGCCCTAGGTTGCTTATGTAGCCAGCCACGCTTAGCTGGAGAAAACAAAAACTAACCCGACAAAGTAAAGCGCACGACCGACGACAAGATAGGTGGGGAACTTTCTCCCCCCGTAACGGAAGATTAACCTAGCAAAAGAAAGGAGACCTAGAGTGCCGCGTATAGGAATGAAGGGCACAGGGTACGGACTTTCGGACGGTAATAGGATCCAATGCACCGCGAGTCACCGTGAACCAGAGTAGGAGTAAGAGGCACCGCGAGTCACCGTGCCGGGTGAGAGACAAGATCAGGGCTATAAACCCGTAACCTTGGGGGTGGTAATAAATCCAATGCACCGCGAGTCACCGTGCACCAGAGTAGGAGTAGGAGACACCGCGAGTCACCGTGCCGGGTGAGAGACAAGATCAGGGCTATAAACCCGTAACCTTGGGGGTGGTAATAAATCCAATGCACCGCGAGTCACCGTGCACCAGAATGGGATAAGGAGGCACCGCGAGACACCGTGCCGGGTAGGAGGGGTAAGATACGGGCTATAAACCCGTAATCTTGCGGACGGTATAAGATCCGATGCACCGCGAGTCACCGTGCATCAGAGTAGGATAAGGAAGCACCGCGAGTCACCGTGCTAGGAGAGGTAGCCCGCGAGACGCGGGCCGGGAAGAAGTGAAGATTCGCCGTTGCGCGCCTGCTTATATCCCTGGTCGGCATGATGCGCGCGTCGCTTGAAGTTGCGCGCGCCGAATCGGATACGCCGCGCGCGCTGAACCGGATACGCCGCGCCCGCCATCTATGATCCGCGTCGCCGATTTAGAAAAATGAAACTTCGTTTCACTCCCTTCTTTCTTCGGGAGAAGTGAAAGAAAATAAACGGACAAATGAAAATAAAGGAAACAACTCCATCTGTAGGTGACGGCCCGCTTGGTTGTGGAGACAACAAACGCCCCGCGTGATCATTTTACACATGTACTTAAATGCTATAGAAAAAATACATCGTCGTCGCGGTAATATATTTTTGTAGCTTTTCGAAAAACTAGAAACCCGTACAATCTGTTTATCATCGCAAAGACTAGATTTACGTAGATCACCGTCGTACGTGCTCAAAAATTACTTATTACCTGAGATTGCGCTAGGTCTGTAGGTAGGAAAAAGAAAATGTTTTGTTTCAGATCGAAATCTTTTTATTCCGCTTAACAAAATATGGTTTTTGCGTCGAACAACAAAAACTATCGGCTTATTTCTTTCCTGCCAAAAATATAAACAACAAGTCGGTCGGTCGGTTTTCCGTCGAACAACAAAAAACTATCGGCTTATTTCTTCTCTGCCGAAAATAAGCGAAAAAAGGTCGGTCGGTCGGGTTTGCGTCGAACAGACAAAAAAAACTATCGGCTATGTCATCACTGCCGAATGGAAAACAGGAACAAACTAAATTTGAACTAAAAAATGTCAGGTTCTATTTGTGTGGATGGAAGGATACTTTCCCTAATGTCCCGTCGGACTTCCATCGGGCTCGGTAGTGTCCTACAGGAGTATGGTGTGTCCATTTCCTGAACGTCTTGATGACATTCAGGGGGACCCGTACCAGATGAGGTCCCATTTGTACAGCTCGAGTAGGAACCGGTGGTAGCGGTGGGACCATAGCCGGCAAGTCGGTAGAGACGGCTTCGGAGATCTCCGCCAGGGCTGGTGTTGGGTCTGGTTTCGGCTGCTGGAACTTGGGGTCTTTGAACCTCCCGGGTCTTTCGCCGCTGTCGCTGCTGCTGCTGGAGGATCTTCCTCGAGGCTTTGCTTTGCCGTGGCGTGGAATCCGTAGCGTGGGTAGAGTGGCCGGTGCGGGGTTCGGGAGGAGTTCTATGGTCCCCGGTGGTAGAGTGACGACGGACCGAACTTTTCCCCTTCGTATTGACTGCTTTTTGTTCTCGGTCGTGCTGGTGGTGGTTAGGGCCAATTTTGGGCCCGTTGGAATGGTTCGTGGTGGTGTTGAAGGTTCCGAGATCGCCATCACTGGTGAAGGCCCCGGCGCCCCGGTAGTTGCCTGTCGCTGGCCAGTTGTCGGAGGTCGCCTTGGCCGCGTCGGTTTGCGGGTACAGATGATGCCGCTGAGGGAGTCCATTTTCCCAAAAGGATTGGTCGGTTATGATGTAATTAGGTCCGAGTAAGCCCTTTTTATTTGGGCGCCCTCGACGTCGAGGTTGTGGTGCATGGTCATTTGGAGGCGGTACTCGGGGGCGTAACGAGTAAGGATTGGTTGGAGGCGGAGCCTCGGGATTTTCTGCCGTTAATGATTCGTCCTTTTGAATGCACGTCTTTAGATCGGAGATGTGTATTCTGCGGAAAATCCTTCCGGTTGGACTGCGTAAGTCGAACATTACGGGGGATTTGGAACTAATAATGGTGTGTGGTCCACTGAATTTAGGACATAGCGCCGCACTTCGATGCTCGATTTTTTTGGAGAGAGTTCTCTCTCTCTTCCACACTTGTTCACCGATCTTTGGAACCCAGTTACGATGTCGCTTATTATAATGTTTTTCTTGGTGATAGAAGGCTCTTGCTAAATTGGTTCGGACAAGTTCTATACAGTCTTGGAGCTGCGGGATACGGTTTATCCGGGTCGGATAATGGGGTGCAGTATAGCATTCTCCCGGTACCCTAATTTCTCGCCCGTGATTCAAGAAGTACGGGGTAAACCCTGTAGCCTCGTGGACTGCCGAGTTATATGCTGTTTGGAGCTCGGGTAATTTATTCGCCCATTCCCTCTGCGAACGAGAGACAAATTGCGCCACCATCGTTTTTATGACCCGGTTGGTCCGTTCGATAGGGTTACACTGAGGTGTATACGGAGGGGTGAATTGATGCTCGGTCCCACAATCTTTCAGCATCTGTTTGCAGTAATCGGAAATATATTGAGTGCCGTTGTCACTCGTAAGGATTTGGGGTGCGCCGAAACGGAGGAGATGTAGGTAGATTTCCCTTGTAACTGCCTCGGCAGTGGCTTGCCGTAGGGGTCGTACTTCTATCCATTTTGTAAAGCGGTCTTGAAATGTTAGGATCCAGGTAAATCCTTGCGAAGACCTGGGTAAGGGACCGATAAGATCGGTGGAGACATGTTGCCACGGTATATCGACCGGAGTAGCATGCAAGGTTCCCGGAGTAGCTTGTTGCGAAGGTTTGAAGGCTAAACATTTAGTGCAGGATCGAACATACCGCGAAACGTCGCGGGTGATTCCTGGCCAGTAATATTTTTGATACGCTCGCAATAACGTTTTGGCGTATCCGAGATGACCAGCCGTCGGGGCGTCATGACATTCTTGAAGGATTTGACCTTTCAGGTCATTCGGAATACATAATTTCCATTTTTGACCCTCGTCGTGTGAAAGAGAATGTGGCATGTTTCGATAAAGTCGGTCCTCGGTTATCCGATATTCAGGATGTTCCTCAGGATTTCCCTCTACCTCCTGATATTTCCTTTGGTACCAGTCGGATTTCGGCGAGACGGCACGAATATAACCTATCGGGTTACGGGAGAGAGCGTCAGCGACGTAATTGGACGCGCCCGTGCGGTAATGTATCTTAAAGCTATATTGCTGTAGCTCGAGTGCCCATCGCGCTAAACGACCTGAAGGGTTATCGAGGCGATCCAGCCATTGGAGTGCTTGGTGATCCGTGTACACATGAAACGAGTACCCCTCCAAGTATTGCCTCATTTGTCGGATCCCCCAAACTACTGCTAGGCACTCTTTTTCGGTTGCGCTGTACCGACATTCGGCTCCCTGCAGAGTCCTGGATGCGTAAGCGATCACTCGTTCACCATCTTCGAAGTTTTGTGTCAGGACACATCCGAGCCCATAATCGGAAGCGTCGGTTTGCAGGCTGAATTCCTTGGAGAAATCAGGACTGGCAAGGATCGGAGCTTGAATTAAGCAGGTTTTTAACATCTGGAAGGCGTCTTCCTCCCGTGGACTCCATTGCCAAGGCGTGTTTTTACTCAACAGCTGAGTTAGAGGCTTGGCTTTGGAGGAAAAATGTGGGATGTACCGCCTGTACCACGAGACCATCCCTAGGAATTGTCGGATTCCTTTGATACTGACAGGGGCCGCCATTTTCACGATCGCTTCCACTTTATCTGGATCTGTTTGGATGCCGCCATCCACGATAACGTGACCCAGGTATTTTAGCGAATTTCGGCCAAAGTGGCACTTCTCGGGGTTAATTGTTAACCCTGCTTTACGGAGACGCTTAAAAACTTCTTCCAAGTGATCTTGGTGTTCGGCTAAAGTACGACTAAAAACGACTATATCGTCAAGGTAGCACATAGCATACGACTCAATATCGGGTCCCAGCACGTTATCGAGCATTCTCTGGAACGTGGCTGGGGCAGAATGCAGCCCAAACGGCATGACTCGAAACTGCATGAGCCCGCGACCCGGAACGGTAAAGGCGGTCAGTGGGCGACTTTCGGGTGATAGTGGCACTTGCCAATATCCATTTCGCAAATCAAGAGTCGTTAGGAACTTGGCGCCTCGGAGCTTAGATAGCGTCGCTTGAATGAAAGGAAGCGGGTAGGCGTCTTTCTGGGTTAGTTCATTTAGTCGGCGGAAGTCAATACAAAAGCGGGGTTCCCCTGATTTTTTCTTCGCGAGCACCACGGGCGAACTCCAAGGGCTTGAAGAGGGCTCTATGATTCCATTTTCTTCCATCTTCCGGACTTCTTCGTCGATAATTTGCTGCATTGCCGGGTTCCGGGGCCGATATCTCTGTTTTACAGGCTCGATATTCGGTTTCAGTCGGATGACGTGTTCGACCATATTGGTAAGGCCTATTTTTTCGGGGAATTTCTGCAGTTCGTGCTCGAGGAAGTCGTCGAAAGTTTTTGGCTTCTCCTGTAAGGCGGCAATTTCTATTTCGATAAAATTGCATAATGCCGGTAGATTCGCTTCGGCTTCGGTACTGCTTTGTAGGTCTGGAGGTACGGTCAGACGGATATTCAGGGTACTGAGAAGGTCGACTCCAAATAGTAAGTCGCATTGTAAACCCGGGAGTATGGCACATCGGTGGTTTACGTGTCGTTGACCTATGCGAAATGGGAGATTCATCTCTTCGGAGATGTGGATCGTGGATCCGTTGGCTAGTCGGGCATTGGATTGGATCATTTCGGAAGTCAGTCCTTTGCGTCGACATTCCCCGGCCATTCGGGGGCTTATGTATGACCTTGCTGCTCCTGTATCTATAAGGGCTTGATATTTGGAGCCAAGAATGGTGGCTTCTAACTTCGGTCTACCATTCCCCATGGTATTCGTGGCATATAGCTTATTGCTGTCGGTCCTTTTCCGACAACAGTCCCGGGATAAGACACCTGCCTTACCGCATTGGGAACATAGCAGTTTCCGTGGATTTTGACACGATTTAC
>JAQOWT010000149.1:0-41281 GCA_030407085.1 Trichopria drosophilae | reverse complement strand
CCCTGAAAATCGAAAAAAAACAACTCGGAAAAAAATTCTACAGCCGATTTTCGATTTTCCGTTAAATCGCTCTGGCTCCATATTCTATGACGCCTCTCCCAATTTTTTGCTGCTGTTAGGACTCCGGTTTTATTAAGAGGAATGTAATTTGGTCCCTGAAATATAGGAAAAAGAAAAACAACTCGGAAAAAATTTCTACAGCCGTATTTTCGATTTTCCGCTATAATAGCTGTGGCTCCTATTCTATAGCGCCTCTCCCATTTTTTTGCTGCTGGTAGGACTTCAGGTTTATTAAAGGAATGTAATGGTCCCTGAACATTAAAAAAAAAACAACTCGGAAAAAATTCTACAGCTGATTTTCAATTTTCCGTTAAATCGCTCTATCTTCTATTCTATGCGCCTCTCCCATTTTTTGTTGCTGGTAGGACTTCGGTTTATTTAGCGGATTGTAATGGACCCTGAACATCGAAAAAAAACAACTCGGAAAAAATTCTTCAAGCGATTTTCGATTTTCCGTAAAATCGCTCTGGCTCCTATTCTATGCGCCTCTCCCCTTTTTTGCTGCTGGTAGGACTTCCGGTTTATTAAAGGAATGTAATGGTCCCTGAAAATCGAAAAATAATCCATTCGGAAACACTTCTACTCGGAAAAAATTCTACAGCCGATTTTCGATTTTCGTAAATTAGCTCTGGCTCCTATCTATGCGCCTCTCCCATTTTTTGCTGCTGGTCGGACTTCCGGTTTATTAAAGGAATGTAATGGTCCTGAACATCGGAAAAAAACAACTCGGAAAAAATTCTACAGCCGATTTTCGATTTTCCGTAAAATCGCTCTGGCTCCTATTCTATGCGCCTCCCCCATTTTTTGCTGCTGGTAGGACTTCCGGTTTATTAAAGGAATATAATGGTCCCTGAACATCGAAAAAAAACAACTCGGAAAAAATTCTACAACCGTTTTTCGATTTTCCGTAAAATCGCTCTAGCTCCTAGTCTATGCGGCTCTCCCATTTTTTGCTGCTGGTAGGACTTCCGGTTTACTAACAGAATGTAATGGATCCCGAAAATCGAAAAAAAACAACTCGGAAAAAATTCTACAGCCTATTTTCGATTTTCCGTTAAATCGCTCTGGCTCCTATTCCATGCGGCTCTCCCATTTTTTGCTGCTGGTAGGACTTCCGGTTTACTAATAGAATGTAATGGACCCTGAACAACGAAAAAAAACAACTCGGAAAAAATTCTACAGCCGATTTTCGATTTTCCGTAAAATAGCTGTGGCTCCTATTCTATGCGCCTTCTCCCATTTTTTGCTGCTGGTAGGACTTCCGGTTTATTAAAGGAATGTAATGGTCCCTGAACATCGAAAAAAAAACAACTCGGAAAAAATTCTACAACCGATTTTCGATTTTCCGTAAAATCGCTCTGGCTCCTATTCTATGCGGCTCTCCCATTTTTTATTGCTGGTAGGACTTCCGGTTTACTAGCGGAATGTAATAGACCGTGAACATCGAAAAAAAACAACTCGGAAAAAATTCTACAGCTGATTTTCGATTTTCCGTTAAATCGCTCTAGCTCCTATTCTATGCGCCTCTCCCATTTTTTGTTGCTGGTAGGACTTCCGGTTTACTAGCGGAATGTAATGGACCCTGAACATCCAAAAAAAACAACTCGGAAAAAATTCTACAGCCTATTTTCGATTTTCCGTAAAATAGCTCTGGCTCCTATTCTATGCGCCTCTCCCATTTTTTGCTGCTGGTAGGACTTCCGGTTTATTAAAGGAATGTAATGGTCCCTGAACATCGAAAAAAACATCTCGGAAAAAATTCTACAGCCGATTTTCGATTTTCCGTAAAATAGCTATGGCTCCTATTCTATGCGCCTCTCCCATTTTTTGCTGCTGGTAGGACTTCCGGTTTATTAAAGGAATGTAATGGTCCCTGAACATCGAAAAAAAACAACTCGGAAAAAATTCTACAGCCGATTTTCGATTTTCCGTAAAATAGCTCTGGCTCCTATTCTATGCGCCTCCCCCATTTTTTTCTGCTGGCAGGACTTCCTGTTTATTAAAGGAATGTACTGCAACCTGATCATCGAAAAAAAACATACCCGAAGCAATTCCTACAGCTGATTTACGATTTTCCGTAAAATCGATCTAGCTCCTATTCTATGCGCCTCTCCCATTTTTTGCTGCTGGTAGGACTTCCTGTTTATTAAAGAAATGTAATGGATCCTAAACATCGAAAAAAACATCTCGGAAAAAATTCTACAGCTGATTTTCGATTTTCCGTAAAATCGCTCTGGCTTCTATTCTATGCGCCTGTCCCATTTTTTGTTGCTGGTAGGACTTCCGGTTTGTTAAAGGAATGTAATGGTCCCTAAAAAACGAAAAAAAACAACTCGGAAAAAATTCTACAGCCGACTTCCGATTTTCCTTAAAATCGCTCTGGCTCCTATTCTAGCGCCTCTCCCATTTTTTGTTGCTGGTAGGACTTCCGGTTTATTAAAGGAATGTAATGGACCCTGAATATCGAAAAAAAACAACTCGGAAAAAATTCTACAGTCGATTTTCGATTTTCCGTAAAATCGCTCTGGCCCCTATTCTATGCGCCTCTCCCATTTTTTGCTGCTGGTAGGACTTCCGGTTTACTAACAGAATGTAATGGACCCTGAACATCGAAAAAAAAAACTCGGAAAAAATTCTACAGCCGATTTTCGATTTTCCGTAAAATAGCTCTGGCTCCTATTCTATGCGCCTCTCCCATTTTTTGCTGCTGGTAGGACTTCCGGTTTATTAAAGGAATGTAATGGTCCCTGAACATCGAAAAAAAACAACTCGGAAAAAATTCTACAGCCGATTTTCGATTTTCCGTAAAATAGCTCTGGCTCCTATTCTATGCGCCTCTCCCATTTTTTGCTGCTGGTAGGACTTCCGGTTTATTAAAGGAATGTAATGGTCCCTGAACATCGAAAAAAAACAACTCGGAAAAAATTCTACAGCCGATTTTCGATTTTCCGTAAAATAGCTCTGGCTCCTATTCTATGCGCCTCTCCCATTTTTTGCTGCTGGTAGGACTTCCGGTTTATTAAAGGAATGTAATGGTCCCTGAACATCGAAAAAAAAACAACTCGGAAAAAATTCTACAGCCGATTTTCGATTTTCCGTTAAATCGCTCTGGCTCCTATTCTATGCGCCTCTCCCATTTTTTGCTGCTGGTAGGACTTCCGGTTTATTAAAGGAATGTAATGGTCCCTGAACATCGAAAAAAAACAACTCGGAAAAAATTCTACAGCCGATTTTCGATTTTCCGTAAAATAGCTCTGGCTCCTATTCTATGCGCCTCTCCCATTTTTTGCTGCTGGTAGGACTTCCGGTTTATTAAAGGAATGTAATGGTCCCTGAACATCGAAAAAAACAACTCGGAAAAAATTCTACAGCCGATTTTCGATTTTCCGTAAAATCGCTCTGGCTCCTATTCTATGCGCCTCTCCCATTTTTTGCTGCTGGTAGGACTTCCGGTTTATTAAAGGAATGTAATGGTCCCTGAACATCGAAAAAAAAACAACTCGGAAAAAATTCTACAGCCGATTTTCGATTTTCCGTAAAATAGCTCTGGCTCCTATTCTATGCGCCTCTCCCATTTTTTGCTGCTGGTAGGACTTCCGGTTTACTAGCGGAATGTAATGGACCCTGAACATCGAAAAAAAACAACTCGGAAAAAATTCTACAGCCGATTTTCGATTTTCCGTAAAATCGCTCTGGCTCCTATTCTATGCGCCTCTCCCATTTTTTGCTGCTGGTAGGACTTCCGGTTTACTAGCGGAATGTAATGGACCCTGAACATCGAAAAAAAACAACTCGGAAAAAATTCTACAGCCGATTTTCGATTTTCCGTAAAATCGCTCTGGCTCCTATTCTATGCGCCTCTCCCATTTTTTGCTGCTGGTAGGACTTCCGGTTTATTAAAGGAATGTAATGGTCCCTGAACATCGAAAAAAAACAACTCGGAAAAAATTCTACAGCCTATTTTCGATTTTCCGTAAAATCGCTCTGGCTCCTATTCTATGCGCCTCTCCCATTTTTTGCTGCTGGTAGGACTTCCGGTTTATTAAAGGAATGTAATGGTCCCTGAACATCGAAAAAAAAACAACGCGGAAAAAATTCTCCAGCCGATTTTCGATTTTCCGTAAAATCGTTCTGGCTCCTATTCTATGCGCCTCTCCCATTTTTTATTGCTGGTAAGACTTCCGGTTTACTAACAGAATGTAGTGGACCCTGAACATCGAAAAAAAACAACTAGGAAAAAATTCTACAGCCGATTTTAGATTTTCCGTAAAATCGCTCTGGCTCCTATTCTATGCGCCTCTCCCATTTTTTCTGCTGGTGGGACTTCCGGTTTATTAAAGGAATGTAATTGTCCCTAAACAACGAAAAAAAACAACTCGGAAAAAATTCTACAGCTTATTTTCGATTTTCCGTAAAATAGCTCTGGCTCCTATTCTATGCGGCCTCTCCCATTTTTTGCTGCTGGTATGACTTCCGGTTTATTAAAGGAATGTAATGGTTCCTGAACATCGAAAAAAAACAACTCGGAAAAAATTCTAACGCCTATTTTCGATTTTCCGTAAAATCGCTCTGGCTCCTATTCTATGCGCCTCTCCATTTTTTGCTGCTGGTAGGACTTCCGGTTTATTAGCGGAATGTAATGGACCCTGAAAATCGAAAAAAACAATTCGGAAAAAATTCTACAGCCGATTTTCGATTTTCCGTAAAATCGCTCTGGCTCCTATTCTATGCGCCTCTCCCATTTTTTGCTGCTGGTAGGGACTTCCGGTTTATTAAAGGAATGTAATGGTCCCTGAACATCGAAAAAAAAACAACTCGGGAAAAATTCTACAGCCTATTTTCGATTTTCCGTAAAATAGCTCTGGCTCCTATTCTATGCGCCTCTCCCATTTTTTGCTGCTGGTTAGGACTTCCGGTTTACTAACAGAATGTAATGGACCCTGAACATCGAAAAAAAAACACTCGGAAAAAAATTCTACAGCCGATTTTCGATTTTCCGTAAAATCGCTCCTGCTCCTATTCTATGCGCCTCTCCCATTTTTTGTTGCTGGTAGGACTTCCGGTTTACTTAAGGAATGTAATGGTCCCTGAACATCGAAAAAAACAACTCGGAAAAAATTCTACAGCCGATTTTCGATTTTCCGTAAAATAGCTCTGGCTCCTATTCTATGGCGCCTCTCCCATTTTTTGCTGCTGGTAGGACTTCCGGATTATTAAAGGAATGTAATGGTCCCTGACAATCCTGAAACAAAACAAACACTCCGGCAAAAAATCTATCAGGCCGATCTTCTCGATTTTTCCGTCACAAAATCGCTCTGGCGTCCTATTTACTATGGCGCATTCTCCCCCTATTATTTGCTGGCTGGGTAAGACTTCCGGTTTCTCGCGGAAGGTAGCGGTCCTGAACATCCGGCAAAAAATCACAGGAAAAATCTTCTATTGATCTCTCTCTCTACATCTCGCAATTTTCGATTCTCCTCTCATATTTTTTTTTTCTTACAGCCGATTTTCGATTTCCCGTACCACTCGCATGGCTCCTATTTCAAAGCGCCTTTCCCATTTTATGCTGGCTGGATAGGCCTTACCGGTATACTTAACGGCCAGTAATAGGTCCCTGAATCATCGGCGGAAAACAAAAACCACCTCGGAAAACACATTTTCTACAGCCTTTTTCGATATTTCCGTATAATATAGCTCTGGACTGCCTATTACTATGACGCTTCTCCCATTTTTTGCTGCTGGCTGTAGGAACTTCCGGTTTACTAAAAAAACAGAAGTGTAATGGACCCTGAACATCCGACCACACACCACCTCGGCACAAATTTCTACCAGCCTGATATTCGATTATCGTTAAAATCGCTCAGGCTCCTATTCTATGCGCCACTCCACATTTTTTGCTGCTGGTAGGACTTCCGGTTGATTACAGAAGGAATGTAATGGCACCTGAAACATAGAAAAAAACTACTCGGAAGACAATTGTACGGCCGATTTTCGAATTTTCCGTAAAAAATCGCTCTGGCTCCTACCCGCTAAACAAATTCCGTTACCAGGCAACATCTTTGAACAACTCGTCGCGCAATTATAGGGGCCATGCACCAAACATGTTTTTTCATTGGCAAAAACATGTTTTGGGTCGTCCTTGGAATACCAGAAAAGACACTGCCACATTTACGGTTTTTTAAATAACGATTTCATTCGTAACGTACCTGCGACGTTTTGAAAACTATACATCCAACGTTGTAAAAAAACGTTACATTAAACGGTTCATAAATAAAAAAATTAATAAGAAATTCGACGAATTATTTTATTTTCAATTCAAATTTTATTATTATTTTATGTATCGTTAGATTTGTTATGAAAAAAGAAATGTAGTTTTTATATTAATACTCGCAAATAAATTCTATGAATCTACGTAAAATTCCGTCCCCGACCGGAGGATCGAAACCCGGCGTCCTTACCGGGTTACAAACGCTGACGATCTCTAACCACTACGCTACGCTCGCATACGTATTACCATCTGCGAACGAGAGCTCCTTATACTCAATCGTCAGAAGGCTTCTTGATAAATGCGGGTTTAGTTTTAAACTAAGATATGTATTTAATTTTTTTAAAATTTTTTGAGTTTGTCATTTCTATATTGGGAATAATAATATTTTTAATATTATTTGACTATTTTGTAGTAGTAATTTGATTTGTAATTTAAATAAAATATTTTGGAAGAGATCCGTAGAAGATTTTTTTGTAAACGAAATAGGATTAATAGACACTGTTTTAAAAAAATGGTAAAGTTAATTGACCCACGTATATTTTCCAAATGCACAACATGGAAATAAGTGTATGACATTAGCGCGGATAATAATAATTAAACACACAGTGAACCACTTTTTAAATTAAGAATTAAAAATTTAATACAATTTTACATTAAAAATAATAATAGGTTAGCGAGTTAGTTTTCTGGACAAGATGACGGAAATTTACAAATTTAAGTACCTAAATAGACTTAAAAGCGAACGAAGTTTTTTTTAAAATACATACACAGTATATATAAAATGCATATTCCTCACAACTTATTACAAAAACCCGTTTCAAATTTCAAATGTGAAGTATTAACAATAAGGTTTAAATTTCACTTCATTGCAGTCTCAGCCTCAAATTTACTCTAAATTTTTAAATTAATATTTTGTATGTTAATATTACAAAAAAAATATCTTGCATTTAATGGACATCAATGTCTTTAAGTTACACACTCGTATAAGAAATTAAAAAGTAATCAAAATTTAAATAATAGCAAATAATATTAGCCACCAGAAAAAAAGAATAAGTATAAGAAGAGAAAAGATTGCATGGATATCATTCTAATGTACGAAAATAAAGATGGACATATTCGAAAAAGACTTCCGAATCTGATGGCGAAGTCTGATATGGAACCGGCCGAAACGATATAGAAGATATGCAACAAATCAATGTCTACGAGAATACGTTTGCATTCGTAAAATTACATGAAATGATTACGTTAGTAACCTGAAAAGCGACGTTTTAAATTTCCTTGGTGGATATTTTGTGACGTTGCAGAAAACGGATTCCAATAAAAACGTTTTTTAAAACTGTTATAAAAGTGACATTCTGAGGTAATGTTTACGCATTTCTTTGTGTATTTAAGGATATTGTGCAACTGTCACCAACCCCCCACCCCACCCCGTGGGTAAACGGCATCCAAGAAGTTAGTACGAATCGTTTACGTTTTTTGCCATAAATGGGAAAACATGTAACGGTTTTCATTTACGTTACATGTTTTAGCCGGGTATTCTATGCGGCTCTCCCATTTTTTGCTGCTGGTAGGACTTCCGGTTTATTAAAGGAATGTAATGGTCCCTGAACATCGAAAAAAAACAAATCGGAAAAAATTCGTCAGCCGATTTGCGATTTGCCGTAAAATAGCTCAGACCCCTATTCTATCCGCCTCTCCCATTATTTGCTGCGGGTAGGACTTCCAGTTTATTAAAGGAATGTAATGGACACTGAACAACGAAAAAAAACAAATCGGAAAAAATTCTACGGCCGATTTTCGATTTTCCGTAAAATCGCTCTGGCTCCTATTCTATGCGGCCCTCCCATTTTTTGCTGCTGGTAGGACTTCCGGTTTATTAAAGGAATGTAATGGTCCCTGAACATCGAAAAAAAACAACTCGGAAAAAATTCGTCAGCCGACTTTCGATTTTCCGTAAAATCGCTCTAGCTCCTAGTCTATGCGCCTCTCCCATTTTTTGCTGCTGGTAGGACTTCCGGTTTATTAAAGGAATGTAATGGTCCCTGAACATCGAAAAAAAACAACTCGGAAAAAATTCTACAGCCGATTTTCGATTTTCCGTAAAATCGCTCTGGCTCCTATTCTATGCGCCTCTCCCATTTTTTGCTGCTGGTAGGACTTCCGGTTTATTAAAGGAATGTAATGGACCCTGAACATCGAAAAAAAACAACTCGGAAAAAATTCTACAGCCGATTTTCGATTTTCCGTAAAATAGCTCTGGCTCCTATTCTATGCGCCTCTCCCATTTTTTGCTGCTGGTAGGACTTCCGGTTTATTAAAGGAATGTAATGGACCCTGAACATCGAAAAAAAACAACTCGGAAAAAATTCTACAGCCGATTTTCGATTTTCCGTAAAATCGCTCTGGCTCCTATTCTATGCGCCTCTCCCATTTTTTGCTGCTGGTAGGACTTCCGGTTTATTAAAGGAATGTAATGGTCCATGAACATCGAAAAAAAACAACTCGGAAAAAATTCTACAGCTGATTTTCGATTTTCCGTTAAATCGCTCTAGCTCCTATTCTCTGCGCCTCTCCCATTTTTTGTTGCTGGTAGGACTTCCGGTTTACTAGCGGAATGTAATGGTCCAGAATATCGAAAAAAAACAACACGGAAAAAATTCTACAAGCGATTTTCGATTTTTCTGCAAATTTGTTCTGGCTCCTATTCTTTGCGGCTCTTATTTTTTTGCTGCTTGTAGGACTTCCGGTTTAATAAAGAAATGTAATGGACCCTGAACATTACGAAAAAAAAAAAATTGAAACAAAACTGCTACAGCCGTTTTACGATTTTCCGTAAAAATGCTCTGGCTCCTATTCTATGCGCCTCTCTTATTTTTTGCTGCTGTAGTAGGACTTCCGGTTTATTAAAGGAATGTAATGGTCAGAAAATCGAAAAAAAACAATGGGGAAAAAATTCCTACAGCCGATTTTCGATATTTCGTGACTAATAGCTCTGGCTCTTATTCTATGCGCCTCTCCCATTTTTTGCTGCTGGTCGGACTTCTGGTTTATTGAAGGAATGTAATTTGTCCGCTGAACAACGAAACAAAACCAACTCGGAAAAAAAATCCTACAGCCGATTTTCCGATTTTTCAGTAAAATCGCCTCTGGCTCCTATTCAATGAGCCTCTTATTTTTTGCTGCTGGTGGGACTTTGGTTTATTGTGGAGGGGATGTAAATGCGTCGCTGAAACAAACACATTACGAAAAAAAACAACAATCTGAAAAAAATATACAAGCCGATTTACGAGATTTTCCGTAAAATCGCCTCTGGCTCCTATTCTATGCGCCTCTCCAATTTTTTGCTGCTAGTAGGGACTTCCGGTTTAATAAAGGAACTGTACTGGTCCCTGAACTATCGAAAAAGAAAAAACAACTCTCCAAAAATTCTACAAGCCGATTTTTCGATTTTTCTGCAAAATCGCTCTGGCTCCTATTCTATGCGCCTCTAAATTTTTGCTGCTGTTAGGAATTCCGGTTTATCTAAGGAATTTAATTCGTCCCTGAAAAGAAAAAAAAAAAAATTCGGAAAAAATTATACAGCCGAATTACGACTTTCCGTCACAATCGCTCTGGCTCCTTTTCTATGCTGCTCTCCCATTTTTTGCTCGCTAGTAGGACTTCCGGTTTATTAAAAGGTATGTATTGGTCCTGGAACTATCGAAAAAAAAAAACAACTCAGCTTCTACAGCCGGATTTTTCGATTATCTGCCAAATCGTTCTGGCTCCCTATTCTATGCGCCTCTATATTTTTTGCAGCTGTTAGGACTTTAGGTTTATTAAAGGAAAGTTAATTGTCCCTGAACAACGAAAAAAAAAAAACAATCGGAAAAAATTCTACAGCCAGGATTTTCGATTTTTTGTAAAATCGTTCTGGCTCCTATTCTATGCGCCTCTCTTATTTTTTGCTGCAGGTAGGACTTCTGGTTTATTAAAGGAATGTAATGGTCATGAACAACGAAAAAAAACAACTCGGAAAAAATTCTACAGCCGATTTTCGATTTTCAGTTAAAATCTCTCTGGCTCCTATTCTATGCGCCTCTCCCAATTTTAGCTGCTCGTAGGAATTCCGGTTTATTAAAGGGATTGTAATGGTCGTGAACATCGAAAAAAAACAGCATGCTGGAAAAAATTCTTCAGCCGATATTTTCGATTTTTCGTAAAAACGCTCTGGTCTTCTTTTCTATGCGCTTCTCCTATTTTTTGCTGCAGGGTAGGACTTCCGGTCTTATTAAAGGAATGTAATGGTCCCTGGAACATCGAAAAAAAAAACTACTCGGAAAAAATTCTACAACGATTTTCGATTTTCCGTAAAATCGCTCTGGCTCCTATTCATTTGAGCCTCTCATTTTTTGCTGATTGTAGGACTTCCGGTTTAATTAAAAGGATTGTAATGGTCCCTGAACATCGAAAAAAAACAACGATCGGTAAAAAATTTACAGCACGATTTCGATTTTCCGTAAATCGCTCTGGCTCCTATTCTATGCGCCTCTCCCATTTTTTGCTGCTAGGTAGGACTTCCCGGTTTTAAAAGGATGTAATGGTCCTGAAAACGAAAATAATTCTACAGCGATATTTCGATTTCCGTAACAATCTCACTGGCTCTATATTTAGCATCTTCCAATTTTTTTTTTTTTTTTTTAAGGTTTATTACAGGAATGTAATGGTCCCTGATACATCGATAAAAAACAACTCGGAAAAAATTCTACAGCCGATTTTCGATTTTCCGTAAAATAGCTGCTGGCTCCTATTTCTATGCGCCTCTTCCCATTTTTTGCTGCTGGTAGGACTTCCGGTTTATTAAAGGAAATGTAATGGATACCTTGAATAACCGAATAAAAACAACTCAAAATGGAGAAAAATTCTACAGCTGATTTTCCGATTTTCGTAAAATCGCTCTGGCTTCTATTCTATGGCGCCGTCTCCCATTTTTTGCTGCTGGTAGGACTTACGGAGTAACTGAAGGAATGTAATGGACCTGAACATCGAAAAACCAACTCGCGGAAAAAAATCTTCAGCCGATTTTCGATTTTCCGTAAAATCGCTCTAGCTTCTATTCTATGAGCCTCTCCCATCTTTTTGCTGATGGTAGGACTTCCGGTTTATTAAAGGACTGCTAATGGTCCCTGAACACAACGAAAAAAAACAAATCTCGGAAAAAATTCTACCAGCACGATTTTTCGATTTTCCGTTACTAAAATCGCTCTGGCTCCCTATTCTATGCGCCTCTTCACATTTTTTGCTGCTGTTAGGACTTCCGGTTTATTAAAGGAATGTAATGGTCCCTGAACAACAAAAAAAACAACTCAAATTCTACAGCCGATTTTCGATTTTCTGCAAAATCGTTCTGGCTCCTATTCTATGCGCCTCTCCTATTTTTTTGCTGATGGTAGGACTTCCGGTTTAATAACAGAATGTAATGGACCCTGAACATCGAAAAAAAAACAACTCGAAAAAAATTCTACAACCGATTTACGATTTTCCGTAAAATCGCTCTGGCTCCTATTCTAGCGCCTCTCCCATTTTTTGCTGCTAGTAGGATTTCCGGTTTATTAAAGGAATGTAATGGTCCCTGAACAACGAAAAAAAACAACTCGGAAAAAATTCTACAGCCGATATTCGATTTTCCGCAAAATCGCTCTGGCTCCTATTCTATGCGCCTCTCCCATTTTTTGCTGCTGTAGGACTTCGGTTTATTAAAGAAATGTAATGGTCCCTGAACATCGAAAAAAAACAACTCGGAAAAAATTTTACAGCCGATTTTCGATTTTCCGTAAAATCGCTCTGGCTCTATTCTATGCGCCTCTCCCATTTTGTGCTGCTGGTAGGACTTCCGGTTTATTATAGGAATGTAATGGTCCCTGAACAACGAAAAAAAACAACTCGGAAAAAATTCTACAGCCGATTTTCGATTTTCCGTAAAATCTCTCTAGCTCCTATTCTATGCGCCTCTCCCATTTTTTGCTGCTGGTAGGACTTCCGGCTTATTAATGGAATGTAATGGTCCCTGAACAACGAAAAACAACAACTCGGAAAAAATTCTACAACTGATTTCCGATTTTCAGTAGTATCGCTCTAGCTCCTATTCTATGCGCTCTCCCATTTTTTGCTGCTGGTAGGAATTCCGGTTTACTAATGGAATGTAATGGACGCTGAACATCGAAAAAAAACAATACGGAAAAAAATTCTACAGCCGATTTACGATTTTCCGTAAAATCGCTCTGGCTCCTATTCTATGCGCCTCTCCCATTTTTTGCTGCTGGTAGGACTTCCGGTTTATTAAAGGAATGTAGTGGTCCTGAACATCGAAAAAAAATAACTCGGAAAAAATTCTACAGCCGATTTTCGATTTTCCGTAAAATCGCTCTGGCTCCTATTCTATGCGCCTCTCCCATTTTTTGCTGCTGGTAGGACTTCCGGGTTATTAAAGGAATGTAATGGTCGCTGAACAACGAAAAAAAACAACTCGGAAAAAATTCTACAGCCGATTTTCGATTTTCCGTAAAATCGCTCTGGCTCCTATTCTATGCGCCTCTCCCATTTTTTGCTGCTGGTAGGACTTCCGGTTTATTAAAGGAATGTAATGGTCCCTGAACATCGAAAAAAAACAACTCGGAAAAAATTCTACAGCCGATTTTCGATTTTCGTAAAATCGCTCTGGCTCCTATTCTAGCGCCTCTCCCATTTTTTGTTGCTGGTAGGACTTCCGCTTTATTATAGGAATGTAATGGACCCTGAACATCGAAAAAAACAACTCGGAAAAAATTCTACAACCGATTTTCGATTTTCCGTAAAATCGCTCTGGCTCCTATTCTATGCGCCTCTCCCATTTTTTGTTGCTGGTAGGACTTCCGGTTTATTAAAGGAATGTAATGGTCCCAGAACAACGAAAAAAAACAACTCGGAAAAAATTCTACAGCCGATTTTCGATTTTCCGTAAAATAGCTCTGGCTCCTATTCTATGCGCCTCTCCCATTTTTTGCTGCTGGTAGGACTTCCGGTTTATTAAAGGAATGTAATGGACCCAGAAAAACGAAAAAAAACAACTCGGAAAAAATTCTACAGCCGATTTTCGATTTTCCGTAAAATCGCTCTGGCTCCTATTCTATGCGCCTCTCCCATTTTTTGCTGCTGGTAGGACTTCCGGTTTATTAAAGGAATGTAATGGTCCCTGAACATCGAAAAAAAACAACTCGGAAAAAATTCTACAGCCGATTTTCGATTTTCCGTAAAATCGCTCTGGCTCCTATTCTATGCGCCTCTCCCATTTTTTGCTGCTGGTAGGACTTCCGGTTTATTAAAGGAATGTAATGGTCCCTGAACATCGAAAAAAAACAACTCGGAAAAAATTCTACAACCGATTTTCGATTTTCCGTAAAATCGCTTTGGCTCCTATTCTATGCGCCTCTCCCATTTTTTGTTGCTGTTAGGACTACCGGTTTACTAGCGGAATGTAATGGACCCTGAACATCGAAAAAAAACAACTCGGAAAAAATTCTACAGCCGATTTTCGATTTTCCGTAAAATCGCTCTGGCTCCTATTCTATGCGCCTCTCCCATTTTTTGCTGCTGGTAGGACTTCCGGTTTATTAAAGGAATGTAATGGTCCCTGAACATCGAAAAAAAACAACTCGGAAAAAATTCTACAGCCGATTTTCGATTTTCCGTAAAATCGCTCTGGCTCCTATTCTATGCGCCTCTCCCATTTTTTGCTGCTGGTAGGACTTCCGGTTTATTAAAGGAATGTAATGGTCCCTGAACATCGAAAAAAAACAACTCGGAAAAAATTCTACAGCCGATTTTCGATTTTCCGTAAAATAGCTCTGGCTCCTATTCTATGCGCCTCTCCCATTTTTTGCTGCTGGTAGGACTTCCGGTTTACTAAAGGAATGTAGTGGTCCCTGAAAATCGAAAAAAAACAACTCGGAAAAAATTCTACAGCCGATTTTCGATTTTCCGTAAAATCGCTTTGGCTCCTATTCTATGCGCCTCTACCATTTTTTGTTGCTGGTAGGACTTCCGGTTTACTAGAGGAATGTAATGGACCTGAACATCGAAAAAAAACAACTTGGAAAAAATTCTACAACCGATTTTCAATTTTCCGTTAAATCGCTCTGGCTCCTATTCTATGCGCCTCTCCCATTTTTTGCTGCTGGTGGGACTTCCGGTTTATTAAAGGAATGTAATGGACCCTGAACATCGAAAAAAAACAACTCGGAAAAAATTCTACAGCCGATTTTCGATATTCCGTTAAATCGCTCTGGCTCCTATTCTATGCACCTCTCCCATTTTTTGCTGCTGGTAGGACTTCCTGTTTTTTAAAGGAATGTAATGGACTCAGAACAACGAAAAAAAACAACTTGGAAAAAATTCTACAACCGATTTTCAATTTTCCGTTAAATCGCTCTGGCTCCTATTCTATGCGCCTCTCCCATTTTTTGCTGCTGGTGGGACTTCCGGTTTATTAAAGGAATGTAATGGACCCTGAACATCGAAAAAAAACAACTCGGAAAAAATTCTACTGTCGATTTTCGATTTTCCGTAAAATAGCTGTGGCTCCTATTCTATGCGGCTCTCCCATTTTTTGCTGCTGGTAGGACTTCCGGTTTACTAAAGGAATGTACTGGACCCTGAAGAACGAAAAAAAACAACTCGGAAAAAATTCTACAGCTGATTTTCGATTTTCCTTAAAATCGCTCTGGCTTCTATTCTATGCGCCTCTCCCATTTTTTGCTGCTGGTAGGACTTTCGGTATACTGAAGGAATGTAATGGACCCTGAACATCGAAAAAAAACGACTCGGAAAAAATTCTACAGCCGATTTTCGATTTTCCGTAAAATCGCTCTGGCTCCTATTCTATGCGCCTCTCCCATTTTTTGCTGCTGGTAGGACTTCCGGTTTATTAGCGGAATGTAATGGTCCCAGAACATCGAAAAAAAACAACTCGGAAAAAATTCTACAGCCGATTTTCGATTTTCCGTAAAATAGCTCTGGCTCCTCGTCTATGCGCCTCTCCCATTTTATGCTGCTGGTAGGACTTCCGGTTTATTAAAGGAATGTAATGGTCCTGAACATCGAAAAAAAACAACTCGGAAAAATTCTACAGCCGATTTTCGATTTTCCGTAAAATCGCTCTGGCTCCTATTCTATGGGCCTCTCCCATTTTTTGCTGCTGGTAGGACTTCCGGTTTATTCACGGAATGTAATGGTCCCTGAACATCGAAAAAAAACAACTCGGAAAAAATTCTACAACCGATTTTCGATTTTCCGTCATATCGCTCTGGCTCCTATTCTATGCGCCTCTCCCATTTTTTGCTGCTGGTAGGACTTCCGGTTTATTAAAGGAATGTAATGGACCTGAAACATCAAAAAAAAAAAACAAAATGGGAAAAACTATTACTACAGACGATTTTCGATTTTCCGTAAAATCGCCTCTGGCTCCTATTATATTGCGCCTCTCCCATTTTTGTGCTGCTTGGTAGGACTTCACGGTTCTATTAAAGGAATTGTAATAGACCCTGAACATCGAAAAAAATACAACTCGGAAAAAATTTTCTACAGCCGATTTACGATTTTCCGTAAAATCGCCTCATGCGTCCTATTCTATGCGCCTCTCCCATTTTTTGTTGCTAGTAAGGACTTACGGTTTATTAAAGGATTGTAATGGACCCTGAACATCGAAATAAAAAACAACTCGGAATAAAATTCTACAGCCGATTTTCGATTTTCCGTTAAATAGCTCAGGCTCCTATTATATGCGCCTCTCAATTTTTTACTGCTGGGAGGACTTCGGTTTGTTAATTAAGCGAATGTAATGGACATGAAACATCGAAAAAAAAACCCAAATGGGAAAGAAATTCTACAGCAGATTTTCGATATACGTAAGTCGACTCTGGCTCCTATTTCTTGATGCGCCTCTCCATTTTTTTCGCTGCTGGTAGGACTTCCGGTTTATTAAAGGAATGTAATGGTCCTGAACATCGTGAAAAAAAAAACAACTCGGATAAAATTCTACAGCCGATTTTCTGATTTTCAGTAAAAATCGCTCTGGCTACTATTCTATGCGGCTCTCCCATTTTTTGCTGCTGTAGGACTTCCGGTTTATTAAAGGAATGTAAGGGTCCCTGAACATCGAAAAAAAAACAACTCGGCAAAAAGTTTTTACAACCGATTTTCGATTTGTTGTAAAATCGCTCTGTGCACCTATTCTACTGCGCCTCTCACCATTTTTCTGTTGATGGTAGGACTTCCGGTTTAATACAAGGAATGTAATGGATCGCTGAACATCGAAAAAAAACAACTTGAGAAAAATTCTACAACGATTTTCGATTTTCCGTAAAATCGCTCTGGTCTCCTATTCTACGCGCCTCTCCCATTTTTTGCTGATAGTAGGGCTTACGGTTTATTAATAGAAATTGTATTGGACCCCTGAAACATCGAAAAAATACAACCTCGGAAAAACTTTACAGCCGATTTTCGATTTTCTTAAAATCGCTCTAGCTCCTATTCTATTTTTTTTTTTTTTTTTTTTCTTTTTTTTGCGCTCTCTCCCATTTTTTGCTGCTGGTAGGACTTCCTGGTTTAATAAAGGAATGGTAATGGACTACTGTCACAACAACGAAAAAAATTCTACAGGGCGATTTCCGATTTCGACAATTTCATGGCTCTCATTCTAGGCTCTCCTTTTTTTGCTGTAGTAGGACTTCCCGTTTATTAGAGGCGTGTACATGGTCTGACCAAGAAAAAAAACAACTCGGATAAAAAAATTCTACAGCTGATTTACGATTTTCCGTTTAAAATCCGCTTTGGCTTCCTATTCTATGCGCCTCTCCCATTTTTTGCTGCTGGTTAGGATCTTCCGGTTTGTTAGAGGAATGTTAATGGTCCTGAACATCGAAAAAAAAACACAAAACTTCGGAAAAAATTCTACAGCAGATTTTTCGATTTTCCGTAAAATCGCTATGGCTCCTATTCTATGCGGCTCTCCCATTTTTTGCTGCTGGTAGGACTTTCCGGTTTACTTAAAGGAATGTAATAGTCCTGAACATACGAAAAAAGAAAACTCGGAAAAAATTCTACTAAACCGATTTTCGATTGCGTAAAATGATCTGGATCCTATTCTATGCGCCTCTTCCATTTTTTTGCCTGCTGGTTGGACTTCCGGTTTATTAAAGGAATGTAATGGACCCTGAATAACAAAAAAAAACAACTCGGATAAAATTATACAGGCTGATATACGATTTTCCGTAAAATCGCTCTAGCTCACTATTCTCTGCGCCTCTCCCATTTTATTTGTTGCTGGTAGGACTTCCGGTTTATTAAAGGAATGTAACGCTGGACCTGAACATCGAAAAAAAAACAATCTCGGAAAAAATTCTATAAGTTGATTTTCGATTTTCCGTAAAATCGCTCTGGCTCCTATTCTATGCGCATCTCCCATTTTTTGCTGCTGGTTTAGGACTTCCGGTTTATTAAAGGAATGTAATGGTCCCTGAACATCGAAAAAAAACAACTCGGAAAAAATTCTACAACCGATTTTCGATTTTCCGTAAATTCGCTCTGGCTCCTATTCTATGCGCCTCTCCCATTTTTTGCTGCTGGTAGGACTTCGGGTTTATTAAAGGAATGTAATAGACCCTGAACATCGAAAAAAAACAACTCGGAAAAAATTCTACAGCCGATTTTCGATTTTCCGTAAAATCGCTCTGGTTCCTATTCTATGCGCCTCTCCCATTTTTTGCTGCTGGTAGGACTTCCGGTTTATTAAAGGAATGTAATGGTCCCTGAACATCGAAAAAAAACGAAAAAATTTTTTCTAGCTCCTATTCTATGCGCCTCTCCCATTTTTTGTTGCTGGTAGGACTTCCGGTTTACTAGCGGAATGTAATGGACCCTGAACATCGAAAAAAAAACAACTCGGAAAAAATTCTACTGCCGATTTTCGATTTTCCGTAAAATAGCTGTGGCTCCTATTCTATGCGCCTCTCCCATTTTTTGCTACTGGTAGGACTTCCGGTTTATTAAAGGAATGTAATGTTCCCTGAACATCGAAAAAAAACAACACGGAAAAAATTCTGCAGCTGATTTTCGATTTTCCGTTAAATCGCTCTAGCTCCTATTCTATGCGGCTCTCCCATTTTTTGCGGCTGGTAGGACTTCAGGTTTATTAAAGGAATGTAATGGTCCCTGAACATTAAAAAAAAAACAACTCGGAAAAAATTCTACAACCGATTTTCGATTTTCCGTAAAATCGCTCTGGCTCCTATTCTATGCGGCTCTCCCATTTTTTGCTGCTGGTAGGACTTCCGGTTTATTAAAGGAATGTAATGGTCCCTGAACATCGAAAAAAAACAAAACTCGGAAAAAATTCTACAGCCGATTTTCGATTTTCCGTAAAATCGCTCTGGCTCCTATTCTATGCGCCTCTCCCATTTTTTGTTGCTGTTAGGACTTCCGGTTTACTGAAGGAATGTAATGGACCCTGAACATCGAAAAAAAAACAACTCGGAAAAAATTCTACAGCCGATTTTCGATTTTCCGTAAAATCGCTCTGGCTCCTATTCTATGCGCCTCTCCCATTTTTTGCTGCTGGTAGGACTTCCGGTTGATTAAAGGAATGTAATGGACCCTGAACATCGAAAAAAAACAACTCGGAAAAAATTCTACAGCCGATTTTCGATTTTCCGTAAAATCGCTTTGGCTTCTATTCTATGCGCCTCTCCCATTTTTTGCTGCTGGTAGGACTTCCGGTTTATTAAAGGAATGTAATGGTCCCTGAACATCGATAAAAAACAACTCGGAAAAAATTCTACAGCCGATTTTCGATTTTCCGTAAAATCGCTCTGGCTCCTATTCTATGCGCCTCTCCCATTTTTTGCTGCTGGTAGGACTTCCGGTTTAGTAAAGGAATGTAATGGTCCCTGAACATCGAAAAAAAACAACTCGGAAAAAATTCTACAGCCGATTTTCGATTTTCCGTAAAATCGCTCTGGCTCCTATTCTATGCGCCTCTCCCATTTTTTGCTGCTGGTAGGACTTCCGGTTTATTAAAGGAATGTAATGGTCCCTGAACATCGAAAAAAAACAACTCGGAAAAAATTCTACAGCCGATTTTCGATTTTCCGTAAAATCGCTCTGGCTCCTATTCTATGCGCCTCTCCCATTTTTTGCTGCTGGTAGGACTTCCGGTTTACTAAAGGAATTGTAATGGACCCTGAACATCGAAAAAAAACAACTCGGAAAAAATTCTACAGCCGATTTTCGATTTTCCGTAAAATCGCTCTGGCTCCTATTCTATGCGCCTCTCCCATTTTTTGCTGCTGGTAGGACTTCCGGTTTTATTAAAGGAATGTAATGGACCCAGAACAACGAAAAAAAACAACTCGGAAAAAATTCTACAGCCGATTTTCGATTTTCCGTAAAATCGCTCTGGCTCCTATTCTATGCGCCTCTCCCATTTTTTGTTGCTGGTAGGACTTCCGGTTTATTAAAGGAATGTAATGGTCCCTGAACATCGAAAAAAAAACAACTCGGAAAAAATTCTACAGCCGATTTTCGATTTTCCGTAAAATCGCTCTGGCTCCTATTCTATGCGCCTCTCCCATTTTTTGCTGCTGGTAGGACTTCCGGTTTATTAAAGGAATGTAATGGTCCATGAACATCGAAAAAAAACAACTCGGAAAAAATTCTACAACCGATTTTCGATTTTCCGTAAAATCGCTTTGGCTCCTATTCTATGCGCCTCTCCCATTTTTTGTTGCTGTTAGGACTTCCGGTTTACTAGCGGAATGTAATGGACCCTGAACATCGAAAAAAAACAACTCGGAAAAAATTCTACAGCCGATTTTCGATTTTCCGTAAAATAGCTCTGGCTCCTATTCTATGCGCCTCTCCCATTTTTTGCTGCTGGTAGGACTTCCGGTTTATTAAAGGAATGTAATGGACCCAGAACAACGAAAAAAAACAACTCGGAAAAAATTCTACAGCCGATTTTCGATTTTCCGTAAAATCGCTCTGGCTCCTATTCTATGCGCCTCTCCCATTTTTTGCTGCTGGTAGGACTTCCGGTTTATTAAAGGAATGTAATGGTCCCTGAACGTCGAAAAAAAACAACTCGGAAAAAATTCTACAGCCGATTTTCGATTTTCCGTAAAATCGCTCTGGCTCCTATTCTATGGGCCCCTCCCAATTTTTGTTGCTGGTAGGACTTCCGGTTTACTAGCGGAATGTAATGGTCCATGAACATCGAAAAAAACAACTCGGAAAAAATTCTACAACCGATTTTCGATTTTCCGTAAAATCGCTCTGGCTCCTATTCTATGCGGCTCTCCCATTTTTTGCTGCTGGCAGGACTTCCGGTTTACTAACAGAATGTAATGGACCCTGAACATCGAAAAAAAACAACTCGGAAAAAATTCTACAGCCGATTTTCGATTTTCCGTTAAATAGCTCTGGTTCCTATTCTATGCGCCTCTCCCATTTTTTGCTGCTGGTAGGACTTCCGGTTTATTAAAGGAATGTAATGGTCCCTGAACATCGAAAAAAAAACAACTCGGAAAAAATTCTACAGCCGATTTTCGATTTTCCGTTAAATCGCTCTAGCTCCTATTCTATGCGCCTCTCCCATTTTTTGTTGCTGGTAGGACTTCCGGTTTACTAGCGGAATGTAATGGACCCTGAACATCGAAAAAAAACAACTCGGAAAAAATTCTACAGCTGATTTACGATTTTCCGTAAAATCGCTCTAGCTCCTAGTCTATGCGGCTCTCCCATTTTTTGTTGCTGGTAGGACTTCCGGTTTATTAAAGGAATGTAATGGTCCCTGAACATCGAAAAAAAACAACTCGGAAAAAATTCTACAGCTGATTTTCGATTTTCCGTTAAATCGCTCTAGCTCCTATTCTATGCGCCTCTCCCATTTTTTGTTGCTGGTAGGACTTCCGGTTTACCACCGGAATGTAATGGACCCTGAACATCGAAAAAAAACAACACGGAAAAAATTCTACAGCCGATTTTCGATTTTCCGTAAAATCGCTCTGGCTCCTATTCTATGCGCCCCTCCCATTTTTTGTTGCTGGTAGGAGTTCCGGTTTTCTAGCGGAATGTAATGGTCCCAGAACATCGAAAAAAAACAACTCGGAAAAAATTCTACAGCTGATTTACGATTTTTCGTAAAATCGCTCTGGCTCCTATTCTATGCGCCTCTCCCATTTTTTGCTGCTAGTAGGACTTCCGGTTTATTAAAGGAATGTAATGGTCCCTAAACATCGAAAAAAAACAACTCGGAAAAAATTCTACAACCGATTTTCGATTTTCCGTAAAATCGCTCTGGCTCCTATTCTATGCGCCTCTCCCATTTTTTGCTGCTGGTAGGACTTCGGTTTAATAAAGGAATGTAATGGACCCTGAACATCGAAAAAAAACAACTCGGAAAAAATTTCTACAGCCGAATTTTCGATTTTCCGTAAAATCGCTCTGGCTCCTATTCTATGCGCCTCTCCCATTTTTTGCTGCTGGTAGGACTTCCGGTTTATTAAAGGAATGTAATGGACCCTGAAACATCGAAAAAAAACAACTCGGAAAAAAATTCTACAGCCGATTTTCGATTTCCGTAAAATCGCTCTGGCTCCTATTCTATGCGCCTCTCCCATTTTTTGTTGCTGGTAGGAATTCCGGTTTACTAGCGGAATGTAATGGACCTGAACATCGAAAAAAAACAACTCCGGAAAAAATTCTACAGCCGATTTTCGATTTTCCGTAAAATCGCTCTGGCTCCTATTCTATGCGGCTCTCCCATTTTTTGCTGCTGGTAGGACTTCCGGTTTATTAAAGGAATGTAATGGTCCCTGAACATCGAAAAAAAACAACTCGGAAAAAATTCTACAGCCGATTTTCGATTTTCCGTAAAATCGCTCTGGCTTCCTATTCTATGCGCCTCTCCCCATTTTTGGTTGTTGGTAGGACTTCGGTTCTATTAAAGGAATGTAATGGACCCTGACCATGGAAAAAAACAACTCGGAAAAAATTCTACAACCGATTTTCGATTTTCCGTAAAATCGCCCTGGCACCTATTCTATGCGCCTCTCCCATTTTTTACTGCTGGTAGGACTTCCGGTTTTCTAACGGAATGTAATAGACCCTGAACATCGAAAAACAACAACTCGGAAAATATTCTACAAAAGATTTTCGATTTTCCGTAAAATCGCTCTGGCTCCTATTCTATGCGCCTCTCCCATTTTTTGCTGCTGGTAGGACTTCCGGTTTATTAAAGGAATGTAATGGACCCTGAACATCGAAAAAAAACAACTCGGAAAAAATTCGTCAGCCGACTTTCGATTTTCCGTAAAATCGCTCTAGCTCCTAGTCTATGCGGCTCTCCCATTTTTTGCTGCTGGTAGGACTTCCGGTTTATTAAAGGAATGTAATGGTCCCTGAACATCGAAAAAAAAACAACTCGGAAAAAATTCGACAACCGATTTTCGATTTTCCGTAAAATCGCTTTGGCTCCTATTCTATGCGCCTCTCCCATTTTTTGTTGCTGTTAGGACTACCGGTTTACTAGCGGAATGTAATGGACCCTGAACATCGAAAAAAAACAACTCGGAAAAAATTCTACAGCCGATTTTCGATTTTCCGTAAAATCGCTCTGGCTCCTATTCTATGCGCCTCTCCCATTTTTTGCTGCTGGTAGGACTTCCGGTTTATTAAAGGAATGTAATGGTCCATGAACATCGAAAAAAAACAACTCGGAAAAAATTCTACAACCGATTTTCGATTTTCTTCAAAATCGCTCTGGCTCCTATTCTATACGGCTCTTCCATTTTTTGCTGCTGGTAGTACTTCCGGTTTATTAAAGGAATGTAATGGTCCCTGAACATCGAAAAAAAACAACTCGGAAAAAATTCTACAGCTGATTTTCGATTTTCCGTTAAATCGCTCTAGCTCCTATTCTATGCGCCTCTCCCATTTTTTGTTGCTGGTAGGACTTCCGGTTTACTAGCGGAATGTAATGGACCCTGAACATCGAAAAAAAACAACTCGGAAAAAATTCTACAGCCGATTTTCGATTTTCCGTAAAATAGCTCTAGCTCCTATTCTATGCGCCTCTCCCATTTTTTGCTGCTGGTAGGATTTCCGGTTTATTAAAGGAATGTATTGGCCCCTGACAATCGAAAAATACACAACTTGGAAAAAATTCTACAACCGATTTTCGATTTTCCGTTAAATCGCTCTGGCTCCTATTCTATGCGCCTCTCCCATTTTTTGCTGCTGGTGGGCCTTCCGGTTTATTAAAGGAATGTAATGGACCCGGAACATCGAAAAAAACAACTCGGAAAAAATTCTACAGCCGATTTTCGATTTTCCGTAAAATCGCTCTAGCTCCTATTCTATGCGCCTCTCCCATTTTTTGTTGCTGGTAGGACTTCCGGTTTATTAAAGGAATGTAATGGACCCTGAACATCGAAAAAAAACAACTCGGAAAATATTCTACAACCGATTTTCGATTTTCCGTAAAATCGCTCTGGCTACTATTCTATGCGCCTCTCCCATTTTTTGCTGCTGGTAGGACTTCCGGTTTACTAGCGGAATGTAATGGACCAGAACATCGAAAAAAAACAACTCGGAAAAAAATTCTACAGCCGATTTTCGATTTTCCGTAAAATCGCTCTGGCTCCTATTCTATGCGCCTCTCCCATTTTTTGCTGCTGGTAGGACTTCCGGTTTTTAGGGAATGTAATGGACCCTGAACATCGAAAAAAAACAACTCGCAAAAAATTCTACAGCCGATTTTCGATTTTCCGTAAAATCGCTCTGGCTCCTATTCTATGCGCCTCTCCCATTTTTTGCTGCTGGTAGGACTTCCGGTTTACTAAAGGAATGTAATGGACCCTGAAAATCGAAAAAAAACAACTCGGAAAAAATTCTACAGCCGATTTTCGATTTTCCGTAAAATCGCTCTGGCTCCATACTTCTATGCGCCTCTCCCTTTTTTTGCTGCTGGTAGGGCCTTCTCGGTTTATTAAAGCGGAGATGTAATGGGACTGAAACATCAGAAAAAAAAAACAACTCGGAAAAAATTCTAACAGCACGATTTTCGATTTTCCGTAAAATAGATCTAGCTCCTATATCTATGCGCCTCTCCCATTTTTTGCTGCTGGTAGGACTTCCGGTTTCTTAAAGGAATGTAATGGTCCCTGAGACATCAGAAAAAAATAAACAACTCGGAAAACAAATTCTACAACCGATTTTCGATTTTCCGTAAAATTGACTCTGGCGCGTATTCTATGCTGCCTCTCCCATTTTTTGCCTGCTGGTAGGGGACTTCCGGTTTTATTAAAGGAATGTAATGGTCCTGAACATCGAAAAAAAACAACTCGGAAAAAATTCTACAGGTGATTTTCGATTTTCCGTAAAATCGCTGTAGCTCCTATTCTATGCGCGCCCTCTCCCATTTTTTTTGTTGGCTTGGTAGGCGACTTAACCGGTTTACTAGCGGAATTGTAATGGAACCCCTGAAACATCGAAAAAAAACAACTCGGAAAAAATTCTACAACCGATTTTCGATTTACCGTAAAATCGCTGTGGCTTCCTATTTCTATACGGCTCTCCCATTTTTTGTTGCTGGTAGGACCTTCCGGTTTAATTAAGGAACTGTAATGGACCACTGAACATCCCGAAAAAAAAACAACTCGGAAAAAAATTCTACAGCCGATTTTTCGATTTTCCGTAAAATAGCATGTGGCTCCTATTCTATGCGCTCTCCAATTTTTATGCTGCTGGCTAGGATCTTCGGTTTACTAGCGGAATGTAATGGACCCTGAACATCGAAAAAAAACAACTTGGAAAAAATCTCTATAACCGATTTTCAATTTTCCGTAAAATCGCTCTGGCTCTATTCTATGCGGCTCTCCCATTTTTTGTTGATGGTGGGACTTCCGGTTTTTTACTAGCTGGATATAATGGACCCTGACAACATCGAAAAAAAACAACTCGGAAAAAATTTACAGCCTGATTTTCGATTTTCCGTAAAATCGCTCTAGATCCTATTCAATGCGCCTCTCCCATTTTTTTGCTGCTGGCTAGGACTTCCGGTTTACTTAGCGGAAATGTAATGGACCATGATACAATCGAAAAAAAAACAAACTCGGAAAAATTCTACAGCCGATTTTCGATTTTTCCGTAAAATCGCTGTGGCTCTATTCTCATGCGCTCTCCCATTTTTTGCTGCTGGTGGGTGACTTCCGGTTTATTAATGGAATGTAATGGTCCGCTGAACATCGAAAAAAAACAACTCGGAAAAAATTCTTCAGCTGATTTTCGATTTTCCGTAAAATCGCGTAGCCTCCTATTCTATGCGTCCTCTCCCATTTTTTGCTGCTCGTAGGACTTCGGTTTAATTAAAGGAATGTAATGGACCCTGAACATCGAAAAAAAAACAACTCAGGAAAAATTCTACAAGCGATTTTCGACTTTTTCCGTAAAATAGCTGTCGTTTCCTATTTCTATGCGCCTCTCCCCATTTTTTGCTGCTTAGGTAGGACTTTCTGGTTTATTAGGATAATGTAATGGTCCCTGATCTATCGAAAAAAAATGACAACTCGGAAAAAATTTCTAAAGCCGTTGATTTTCGATTTTCCGTTAAATTAGATGTGGCTCTATTCTATGCGGCTCTCCCATTTTTTGCTGATGGTAGGACTTCTTCAGGTTTATTAGCGGAATGTAATGGTCCATGAACATCGAAAAAAAACAACTCGGAAAAAATTTTACAACCGATTTTCGATTTTCCGTGTTAAAATCAGCTCTGGCTCCTATTCTATGCGCTCTCCCATATTTTTGCTGCTTGGTAGGACTTCCGGTTTATTAAAGGAATGTAATAGGTCCCTGGAACATCGAAAAAAAAAAACTCGGAAAAAACTTCTACAGCGCCGATTTTAGATTATAAATTTTTTTTTCGGATTTTCCGTAAAAATTGCTGTGGCTCCTATTATATGCGGCTCTCCCATTTTTTGCTGCTGGCTAGGACTTTCGGTTTACTAAAAAGGAATGTAATGGACCCTGAACAATCGAAAAAAAAAAAACAACTCGGAAAAAAGTCTACATAACCGAATATTTCGATTTAACGTTAAAATCGCCTCCTGGATCTATATCTATGCGGCCTCTGCCATTTTTTGATGCTGGTAGGACTTCCGGTTTTACTAGCGGAATGTTAATTGGGACCTGAACCATCTGAAAACAAAAAACAACTCGGAAAAAATTCTACAGCCGATTTACAAATTTTTCGTAATAAATCGCTGCTGGTTCCTATTCTATGCGCCTCTCCCATTTTTTTGCTGCTGCTAGGGACTTCCGGCTTTTATTAAAAGGGAATGTAATGGACCCTGAACATCAGGAAAAAAAAAAGACAATCTCGGAAAAAATTCTACAGTCGATTTTCGATTTTCCGTAAAAATATCGCTCTGGCCACCTATTCTATGCGCCTCTCCCATTTTTTGTTGCTGGTAGGACTTACGGTTTCTTAGCGGAATGTAATGGACCCTGAACATCGAAAAAAAACAAATGGAAAAAATTCTACAACCGATTTTCGATTTTCCGTTAAATCGCTCTGGCTCCTATTCTATGCGCCTCTCCCATTTTTTGATGCTGGTAGGACTTCCGGTTTATTAAAGGAATGTAATGGACCCTGGAACATCGAAAAAAAACAACTCGGAAAAAATTCTACAGCTGATTTTCGATTTTCCGTAAAATCGCTGTGGCTCCTATTCTATGCGGCTCTCCCATTTTTTGCTGCTGGTAGGACTTCCGGTTTACTCCGAATGTAATGGACCCTGAACATCGAAAAAAAACATCTCGGAAAAAATTCTACAGCCGATTTTCGATTTTCCGTAAAATCGCTCTGGCTCCTATTCTATGCGCCTCTCCCATTTTTGTTGTGGTAGGACTTCCGGTTTACGACCGGAATGTAATGGTCCTGAACATCGAAAAAAAACAACTCGGAAAAAATTCTACAGCCGATTTTCGATTTTCCGTAAAATATCTGTGGCTCCTATTCTATGCGGCTCTCCCATTTTTTGCTGCTGGTAGGACTTCCAGTTTATTAAAGGAATGTAATGGTCCCTGAACATCGAAAAAAAACAACTCGGAAAAAACAATTCTACAGCCGATTTTCGATTTTCCGTAAAATCGCTCTGGCTCCTATTCTATTGCGCCTCTCCCATTTTTTGCTGCTGGTAGGACTTCCGGTTTACTAACGGAATGTAATGGTCCCTGAACATCGAAAAAAAACAACTCGGAAAAAATTCTACAAGATTTTCGATTTTCCGTAAAATCGCTCTGGCTCCTATTCTATGCTCCTCTCCCATTTTTTGCTGCTGGTAGGACTTCCGGTTTATTAAAGGAATGTAATGGTCCCTGAACATCGATAAAAAACAGCTCGGAAAAATTCTACAGCTGATTTACGATTTTCCGTAAAATCGGTCTAGCTCCTATTCTATGCGCCTCTCCCATTTTTTTGTTGCTGGTAGAACTCCGAGTTTATTAAAGGAATGTAATGGTCCCTGAACGTCGAAAAAAAACAATTCGGAAAAAATTCTACAGCCGATTTTCGATTTTCCGTAAAATAGCTGTGGCTCCTATTCTATGCGGCTCTCCCAATTTTTGCTGCTGGTAGGACTTCCAGTTTATTAAAGGAATGTAATGGTCCCTGAACATCGAAAAAAAACAACTCGGAAAAAATTCTACAACCGATTTTCAATTTTCCGTAAAATCGCTCTGGCTCCTATTCTATGCGGCTCTCCCATTTTTTGTTGCTGGTAGGACTTCCGGTTTACTAACGCGGAATGTAATGGACCCTGAACATCGAAAAAAAACAACTCGGAAAAAATTCTACAGCCGATTTTCGATTTTCCGTAAAATCGATGTGGCTCCTATTCTATGCGCCTCTCCCATTTTTTGTTGCTGGTAGGTCTTCCGGTTCACTAAAGGAATGTAATGGTCCCTGAACATCGAAAAAAAACAACTCGGAAAAATTTCTACAGCCGATTTTCGATTTTCCGTAAAATCGCTCTGGCTCCTATTCTATGCGCTCTCCCATTTTTTGCTGCTGGTAGGACTTCCGGTTTACTAAAGGAATGTAATGGTCACTGAACATCGAAAAAAAAAAACAAACTCGGAAAAAATTCTACAACTGTTTTTTGATTTTCCGTAAAATCGCTCTGGCTCCTATTCTATGCGCCTCTCCCATTTTTTGCTGCTGGTAGGACTTCCGGTTTATTAAAGGAATGTAATGGTCCCTGAACATCGAAAAAAAACAACTCGGAAAAAATTCTACAACCGATTTTCGATTTTCCGTAAAATCGCTCTGGCTCCTATTCTATGCGCCTCTCCCATTTTTTGTTGCTGGTAGGACTTCCGGTTTATTAAAGGAATGTAATGGTCCCTGAACATCGAAAAAAAACAACTCGGAAAAAAAACTAAAGCCGATATTTGATTTTACGTAAAATAGCTGTGGCTCCATTCTATGCGGCTCTCCCATTTTTGCTGCTGGCAGGACTTCCGGTTTACTAGCGGAATGTAATGGTCCCTGAACATCGAAAAAAACAACTCGGAAAAAATTCTACAACCGATTTTCGATTTTCCGTAAAATCGCTCAGGCTCCTATTCTATGCGGCTCTCCCATTTTTTGTTGCTGGTAGGACTTCCGGTTAACTAAAGGAATGTAATGGTCCCTGAACATCGAAAAAAAACAACTCGGAAAAAATTCTATAGCCGATTTTCGATTTTCCGTAAAATCGCTCTGGCTCCTATTCTATGCGGCTCTCCCATTTTTTGCTGCTGGTAGGACTTCCGGTTTATTAAAGGAATGTAATGGTCCCTGAACATCGAAAAAAAACAACTCGGAAAAAAGTCTACAATCGATTTTCGATTTTCCGTTAAATCGCTCTGGCTCCTATTCTATGAGGCTCTCCCATTTTTTGCTGCTGGTAGGACTTCCGGTTTACTAAAGGAATGTAATGGTACCTGAACATCGAAAAAAAACAACTCGGAAAAAATTCTACAGCCGATTTTCGATTTTCCGTTAAATCGCTCTGGCTCCTATTCTATGCGCCTCTCCCATTTTTTGCTGCTGGTAGGACTTACGGTTTACTAAAGATGTAATGGTACCTGAACATCGAAAAAAAACAACTCGGAAAAAATTCTACAGCCGATTTTCGATTTTCCGTAAAATCGCTATGGCTCCTATTCTATGCGCCTCTCCCATTTTATGCTGCTGGTAGGACTTCCGGTTTATTAAAGGAATGTAATGGTTTGAACATCGAAAAAAACAACTCGGGATAAATTCTACAGCCGATTTTCGATTTTCCGTTAAATCGCTCTGGCTCTTATTCTATGCGGCTCTCCCATTTTTTGCTGCTGGTAGGACTTCCGGTGTACTAAAGGAATGTAATGGTCCCTGAACATCGAAAAAAAACAACTCGGAAAAAATTCTACAGCCGATTTTCGATTTTCCGTAGATAAATCGCTCTGGCTCTATTCTATGAGGCTCTCACATTTTTTGTTGCTGGTAGGACTTCCGGTGTTCTAGCGGAATGTAATGGTCCCTGAACATCGAAAAAAAACATCGCGGAAAAAATTCTACAGCCGATTTTCGATTTTCCGTAAAATCGCTCTGGCTCCTATTCTATGCTCCTCTCCCATTTTTTGCTACTGGTAGGAGTTCCGGTTTTCTAAAGGAATGTAATGGTCCCTGAACATCGAAAAAAAACAACTCGGAACAAATTCTACAGCCGATTTTCGATTTTCCGTAAAATCGCTCTGGCTCCTATTCTATGCGGCTCTCCCATTTTTTGCTGCTGGTAGGACTTCCGGTTTATTACAGGAATGTAATGGTCCTGAACATCGAAAAAAATCAACTCGGAAAAAATTCTACAGCCGATTTTCGATTTTCGTAAAATCGCTCTGGCTCCTATTCTATGCGGCTCTCCCAATTTTTTTGCTGATGGTAGGACTTCCGGTTTACTAAAGGAATGTAATGGTCCCTGAACATCGAAAAAAAAAAACTCGGAAAAAATTCTACAGCCGATTTTCGATTTTCCGTAAAATCGCTTTGGCTCCTATTATATGCGTCTCTCCCATTTTTTGCTGCTGGTAGGACTTCCGGTTTATTAAAGGAATGTCATGGTCCCTGAACATCGAAAAAAAAACAACTCGGAAAAAATTCTACAGCCGATTTTCGATTTTCCGTAAAATCGCTCTGGCTCATATTCTATGCGCTTCTCCCATTTTTTGCTGCTGGTAGCACTTCCGGTTTATTAAAGGAATGTATTGGACCTTGAACATCGAAAAAAAACAACTCGGAAAAAATTCTACAGCCGATTTTCGATTTTCCGTAAAATCGCTCTGGCTCATATTCTATGCGGCTCTCCCATTTTTTGCTGCTGGTAGGGCTTCCGGTATATTAAAGGAATGTAATGGTCCCTGAACATCGAAAAAAAACAACTCGGAAAAAAATTCTACAGCGGATTTTCGATTTTCCGTAAAATCGCTCTGGCTCCTATTCTATGCGGCTCTCCATTTTTTTGCTGCTGGTAGGACTTCCGGTTTATTAATAGAATGTAATGGACCCTGAACATCGAAAAAAAACAACTCGGAAAAAATTCTACAGCCGATTTTCGATTTTCCGTAAAATAGCTCTGGCTCCTATTCTATGCGCCTCTCCCAGTTTTTGCTGCCGGTAGGTCTTCCAGTTTATTAATGGAATGTAATGGACCCTGAACATCGAAAAAAAACAACTCGGAAAAAATTCTACAGCCGATTTTCGATTTTCCGTAAAATCGCTCTAGCTCCTATTCTATGAATCTCCCCATTTTTTGCAGCTGGTAGGACTTCCGGATTATTGAAGGAATGTAATGGACCCTGAACAACGAAAAAAAAAACAACCCGGAAAAAATTCTACAGCTGATTTTCGATTTTCCGTTAAATCGCTCTAGCTCCTATTCTATGCGGCTCTCCCATTTTTTGCTGCTGGTAGGACTTCCGGTTTATTAAAGGAATGTAATGGTCCCTGAACATCGAAAAAAAACAACTCGGAAAAAATTCTACAGCCGATTTTCGATTTTCCGTAAAATCGCTCTGGCTCCTATTCTATGCGGCTCTCCCATTTTTTGTTGCTGGTAGGACTTCCGGTTTACTAGCGGAATGTAATGGTCCCTGAACATCGAAAAAAAACAACTCGGAAAAAATTCTACAGCCGATTTTCGATTTTCCGTAAAATAGCTGTGGCTCCTATTCTATGCGGCTCTCCCATTTTTTCTTGCTGGTAGGACTTCCGGTTTAATAGCGGAATGTAATGGTCCCTGAACGTCGAAAAAAAACAATTCGGAAAAAATTCTACAGCCGATTTTCGATTTTCCGTTAAATAGCTCTGGCTCCTATTCTATGCGCCTCTCCCATTTTTTGCTGCTGGCAGGACTTTCGGTTTACTAACAGAATGTAATGGTCCCTGAACATCGAAAAAAAACAACTCGGAAAAAATTCTACAGCCGATTTTCGATTTTCCGTTAAATCGCTCTAGCTCCTATTCTATGCGCATCTCCCATTTTTTGTTGCTGGTAGGACTTCCGGTTTACCACCGGAATGTAATGGACCCTGAACATCGAAAAAAAACAACTCGGAAAAAATTCTACAGCCGATTTTCGATTTTCCGTTAAATCGCTCTGGCTCCTATTCTATGCGGCTCTCCCATTTTTTGCTGCTGGTAGGACTTCCGGTTTACTAGCGGAATGTAATGGTCCCTGAACATCGAAAAAAAACAACTCGGAAAAAATTCTACAGCCGATTTTCGATTTTCCGTAAAATCGCTCTGGCTCCTATTCTATGCGCCCCTCCCATTTTTTGTTGCTGGTAGGAGTTCCGGTTTACTAGCGGAATGTAATGGTCCCTGAACATCGAAAAAAAACAACTCGGAAAAAATTCTACAGCCCATTTTCGATTTTCCGTAAAATAGCTGTGGCTCCTATTCTATGCGGCTCTCCCATTTTTTGCTGCTGGTAGGACTTCCAGTTTATTAAAGGAATGTAATGGTCCCTGAACATCGAAAAAAAACAACTCGGAAAAAATTCTACAACCGATTTTCGATTTTACGTAAAATCGCTCTGGCTCCTATTCTATGCGGCTCTCCCATTTTTTGCTGCTGGTAGGACTTCCGGTTTATTAAAGGAATGTAATGGTCCCTGAACATCGAAAAAAAACAACTCGGAAAAAATTCTACAGCCGATTTTCGATTTTCCGTTAAATCGCTCTGGCTCCTATTCTATGCGCCTCTCCCATTTTTTGCTGCTGGTAGGACTTCCGGTTTACTAATAGCATGTAATGGACCCTGAACATCGAAAAAAAACAACTCGGAAAAAATTCTACAGCCGATTTTCGATTTTCCGTAAAATCGCTCTGGCTCCTATTCTATGAATCTCTCCCATATTTTGCTGCTGGTAGGACTTCCGGTTAACTAACGGAATGTAATAGACCCTTAACATCGAAAAAAAAACAACTCGGAAAAAATTCTACAGCCGATTTTCGATTTTCCGTAAAATCGCTCTGGCTCCTACTCTATGCGCCTCTCCCATTTTTTGCTGCTGGTAGGACTTCCGGTTTATTAAAGGAAGGTAATGGTCCCTGAACATCGAAAAAAAACAAATTGGAAAAAATTCTACAACCGATTTTCAATTTACCGTTAAATCGCTCTGGCTCCTATTCTACGCGGCTCTCCCATTTTTTGCTGCTGGTAGGACTTCGGTTTATTAAAGGAATGTAATGGTCCCTGAAAATCGAAAAAAAACAACTCGGAAAAAATTCTACAGCCGATTTTCGATTTTCCGTTAAATCGCTCTAGCTCCTATTCTATGCGCCTCTCCCATTTTTTGCTGCTGGTAGGACTTCCGGTTTATTAAAGGAATGTAATGGTCCCTGAACATCGAAAAAAAACAACTCGGAAAAAATTCTACAGCCGATTTTCGATTTTCCGTAAAATCGCTCTGGCTCCTATTCTATGCGGCTCTCCCATTTTTTGCTGCTGGTAGGACTTCCGGTTTACTAAAGGAATGTAATGGTCCCTGAACATCGAAAAAAAACAACTCGGAAAAAATTCTACAACCGATTTTCGATTTTCCGTAAAATCGCTCTGGCTCCTATTCTATGCGGCTCTCCCATTTTTTGCTGCTGGTAGGACTTCCGGTTTATTAAAGGAATGTAATGGTCCCTGAACATCGAAAAAAAACAACTCGGAAAAAATTCTACAACCGATTTTCGATTTTCCGTAAAATAGCTCTGGCTCCTATTCTATGCGGCTCTCCCATTTTTTGCTGCTGGTAGGACTTCCAGTTTATTAAAGGAATGTAATGGACCCTGAACATCGAAAAAAAACAACTCGGAAAAAATTCTACAACCGATTTTCGATTTTCCGTAAAATCGCCCTGGCTCCTATTCTATGCGCCTCTCCCATTTTTTGCTGCTGGTAGGACTTCCGGTTTACCACCGGAATGTAATGGACCCTGAACATCGAAAAAAAAACAAATCGGAAAAAATTCTACAACCGATTTTCGATTTTCCGTAAAATAGCTCTAGCTCCTATTCTATGCGCCTCTCCCATTTTTTGCTGCTGGTAGGACTTCCGGTTTATTAAAGGAATGTAATGGACCCTGAACAACGAAAAAAAACAACTCGGAAAAAATTCTACAGCTGATTTACGATTTTCCGTAAAATCGCTCTAGCTCCTATTCTATGCGGCTCTCCCATTTTTTGCTGCTGGTAGGACTTCCGGTTTATTAAAGGAATGTAATGGTCCCTGAACATCGAAAAAAAAACAACTCGGAAAAAATTCTACAACCGATTTTCGATTTTCCGTAAAATCGCTCTGGCTCCTATTCTATGCGGCTCTCCCATTTTTTGCTGCTGGTAGGACTTCCGGTTTATTAAAGGAATGTAATGGTCCCTGAACATCGAAAAAAAACAACTCGGAAAAAATTCTACAACCGATTTTCGATTTTCCGTAAAATCGCTCTGGCTCCTATTCTATGCGGCTCTCCCATTTTTTGCTGCTGGTAGGACTTCCGGTTTATTAAAGGAATGTAATGGTCCCTGAACATCGAAAAAAAACAACTCGGAAAAAATTCTACAGCCGATTTTCGATTTTCCGTAAAATCGCTCTGGCTCCTATTCTATGCGCCTCTCCCATTTTTTGCTGCTGGTAGGACTTCCGGTTTATTAAAGGAATGTAATGGTCCCTGAACATCGAAAAAAAACAACTCGGAAAAAATTCTACAACCGATTTTCGATTTTCCGTAAAATCGCTCTGGCTCCTATTCTATGCGGCTCTCCCATTTTTTGCTGCTGGTAGGACTTCCGGTTTACTAAAGGAATGTAATGGTCCCTGAACATCGAAAAAAAACAACTCGGAAAAAATTCTACAGCCGATTTTCGATTTTCCGTAAAATAGCTCTGGCTCCTATTCTATGCGCCTCTCCCATTTTTTGCTGCTGGTAGGACTTCCGGTTTATTAAAGGAATGTAATGGTCCCTGAACATCGAAAAAAAACAACTCGGAAAAAATTCTACAGCCGATTTTCGATTTTCCGTAAAATAGCTCTGGCTCCTATTCTATGCGCCTCTCCCATTTTTTGCTGCTGGTAGGACTTCCGGTTTATTAAAGGAATGTAATGGTCCCTGAACATCGAAAAAAAACAACTCGGAAAAAATTCTACAGCCGATTTTCGATTTTCCGTAAAATCGCTCTGGCTCCTATTCTATGCGGCTCTCCCATTTTTTGCTGCTGGTAGGACTTCCGGTTTACTAGCGGAATGTAATGGTCCCTGAACATCGAAAAAAAACAACTCGGAAAAAATTCTACAGCCGATTTTCGATTTTCCGTTAAATCGCTCTGGCTCCTATTCTATGCGCCTCTCCCATTTTTTGCTGCTGGTAGGACTTCCGGTTTACTAAAGGAATGTAATGGTCCCTGAACATCGAAAAAAAACAACTCGGAAAAAATTCTACAGCCGATTTTCGATTTTCCGTAAAATCGCTCTGGCTCCTATTCTATGCGGCTCTCCCATTTTTTGCTGCTGGTAGGACTTCCGGTTTATTAAAGGAATGTAATGGTCCCTGAACATCGAAAAAAAACAACTCGGAAAAAATTCTACAGCCGATTTTCGATTTTCCGTAAAATCGCTCTGGCTCCTATTCTATGCGGCTCTCCCATTTTTTGCTGCTGGTAGGACTTCCGGTTTATTAAAGGAATGTAATGGTCCCTGAACATCGAAAAAAAACAACTCGGAAAAAATTCTACAGCCGATTTTCGATTTTCCGTAAAATCGCTCTGGCTCCTATTCTATGCGCCTCTCCCATTTTTTGCTGCTGGTAGGACTTCCGGTTTATTAAAGGAATGTAATGGTCCCTGAACATCGAAAAAAAACAACTCGGAAAAAATTCTACAACCGATTTTCGATTTTCCGTAAAATCGCTCTGGCTCCTATTCTATGCGGCTCTCCCATTTTTTGCTGCTGGTAGGACTTCCGGTTTATTAAAGGAATGTAATGGTCCCTGAACATCGAAAAAAAACAACTCGGAAAAAATTCTACAGCCGATTTTCGATTTTCCGTAAAATAGCTCTGGCTCCTATTCTATGCGCCTCTCCCATTTTTTGCTGCTGGTAGGACTTCCGGTTTATTAAAGGAATGTAATGGTCCCTGAACATCGAAAAAAAACAACTCGGAAAAAATTCTACAACCGATTTTCGATTTTCCGTAAAATCGCTCTGGCTCCTATTCTATGCGGCTCTCCCATTTTTTGCTGCTGGTAGGACTTCCGGTTTATTAATAGAATGTAATGGACCCTGAACAACGAAAAAAAACAACTCGGAAAAAATTCTACAGCCGATTTTCGATTTTCCGTAAAATAGCTCTGGCTCCTATTCTATGCGCCTCTCCCATTTTTTGCTGCTGGTAGGACTTCCGGTTTATTAAAGGAATGTAATGGACCCTGAACAACGAAAAAAAACAACTCGGAAAAAATTCTACAGCTGATTTTCGATTTTCCGTAAAATCGCTCTAGCTCCTATTCTATGCGCCTCCCCCATTTTTTGTTGCTGGTAGGACTTCCGGTTTACTAGCGGAATGTAATGGTCCCTGAACATCGAAAAAAAACAACTCGGAAAAAATTCTACAGCCGATTTTCGATTTTCCGTTAAATCGCTCTGGTTCCTATTCTATGCGCCTCTCCCATTTTTTGCTGCTGGTAGGACTTCCGGTTTATTAAAGGAATGTAATGGTCCCTGAACATCGAAAAAAAACAACTCGGAAAAAATTCTACAACCGATTTTCGATTTTCCGTAAAATCGCTCTGGCTCCTATTCTATGCGGCTCTCCCATTTTTTGCTGCTGGTAGGACTTCCGGTTTATTAAAGGAATGTAATGGTCCCTGAAAATCGAAAAAAAACAACTCGGAAAAAATTCTACAGCCGATTTTCGATTTTCCGTTAAATCGCTCTGGCTCCTATTCTATGCGGCTCTCCCATTTTTTGCTGCTGGTAGGACTTCCGGTTTACTAATAGAATGTAATGGACCCTGAACAACGGAAAAAAACAACTCGGAAAAAATTCTACAGCTGATTTACGATTTTTCGTAAAATCGCTCTAGCTCCTAGTCTATGCGGCTCTCCCATTTTTTGTTGCTGGTAGGACTTCCGGTTTACTAGCGGAATGTAATGGACCCTGAACATCGAAAAAAAACAACTCGGAAAAAATTCTACAGCCCATTTTCGATTTTCCGTAAAATAGCTGTGGCTCCTATTCTATGCGGCTCTCCCATTTTTTGCTACTGGTAGGACTTCCGGCTTACTAACAGAATGTAATGGTCCCTGAACATCGAAAAAAAACAACTCGGAAAAAATTCTACAGCCCATTTTCGATTTTCCGTAAAATAGCTGTGGCTCCTATTCTATGCGGCTCTCCCATTTTTTGCTACTGGTAGGACTTCCGGCTTACTAACAGAATGTAATGGTCCCTGAACATCGAAAAAAAACAACTCGGAAAAAATTCTACAGCCGATTTTACGTAAAATCGCTCTGGCTCCTATTCTATGCGGCTCTCCCATTTTTTGCTGCTGGTAGGACTTCCGGTTTACTAACAGAATGTAATGGTCCCTGAACATCGAAAAAAAAACAACTCGGAAAAAATTCTACAGCCGATTTTCGATTTTCCGTAAAATAGCTCTGGCTCCTATTCTATGCGCCTCTCCCATTTTTTGCTGCTGGTAGGACTTCCGGTTTATTAAAGGAATGTAATGGTCCCTGAACATCGAAAAAAAAACAACTCGGAAAAAATTCTACAGCCGATTTTCGATTTTCCGTAAAATAGCTCTGGCTCCTATTCTATGCGCCTCTCCCATTTTTTGCTGCTGGTAGGACTTCCGGTTTATTAAAGGAATGTAATGGTCCCTGAACATCGAAAAAAAACAACTCGGAAAAAATTCTACAACCGATTTTCGATTTTACGTAAAATCGCTCTGGCTCCTATTCTATGCGGCTCTCCCATTTTTTGCTGCTGGTAGGACTTCCGGTTTATTAAAGGAATGTAATGGTCCCTGAAAATCGAAAAAAAACAACTCGGAAAAAATTCTACAGCCGATTTTCGAGTTTCCGTTAAATCGCTCTGGCTCCTATTCTATGCGGCTCTCCCATGTTTTGCTGCTGGTAGGGCTTCCGGTTTACTAACAGAATGTAATGGTCCCTGAACATCGAAAAAAAACAACTCGGAAAAAATTCTACAGCCGATTTTCGATTTTCCGTAAAATCGCTCTGGCTCCTATTCTATGCGCCCCTCCCATTTTTTGTTGCTGGTAGGACTTCCGGTTTACTAGCGGAATGTAATGGTCCCTGAACATCGAAAAAAAACAACTCGGAAAAAATTCTACAGCCGATTTTCGATTTTCCGTAAAATAGCTGTGGCTCCTATTCTATGCGGCTCTCCCATTTTTTGCTGCTGGTAGGACTTCCGGTTTACTAACAGAATGTAATGGTCCCTGAACATCGAAAAAAAACAACTCGGAAAAAATTCTACAGCCGATTTTCGATTTTCCGTAAAATCGCTCTGGCTCCTATTCTATGCGCCCCTCCCATTTTTTGTTGCTGGTAGGAGTTCCGGTTTACTAGCGGAATGTAATGGTCCCTGAACATCGAAAAAAAACAACTCGGAAAAAATTCTACAACCGATTTTCGATTTTACGTAAAATCGCTCTGGCTCCTATTCTATGCGGCTCTCCCATTTTTTGCTGCTGGTAGGACTTCCGGTTTATTAAAGGAATGTAATGGACTCAGAACAACGAAAAAAAACAACTCGGAAAAAATTCTACAGCTGATTTACGATTTTCCGTAAAATCGCTCTAGCTCCTATTCTATGCGCCTCTCCCATTTTTTGCTGCTGGTGGGACTTCCGGTTTATTAAAGGAATGTAATGGACCCTGAACAACAAAAAAAAACAACTCGGAAAAAATTCTACAGCTGATTTTCGATTTTCCGTTAAATCGCTCTAGCTCCTATTCTATGCGCCTCTCCCATTTTTTGTTGCTGGTAGGACTTCCGGTTTACTAGCGGAATGTAATGGACCCGGAACATCGAAAAAAAACAACTTGGAAAAAATTCTACAACCGATTTTCAATTTACCGTAAAATCGCTCTGGCTCCTATTCTATGCGGCTCTCCCATTTTTTGCTGCAGGTAGGACTTCCGGTTTACTAATAGAATGTAATGGACCCGGAACATCGAAAAAAAACAACTTGGAAAAAATTCTACAACCGATTTTCAATTTACCGTAAAATCGCTCTGACTCCTAGTCTATGCGGCTCTCCCATTTTTTGTTGCTGGTAGGACTTCCGGTTTACTAGCGGAATGTAATGGACACTGAACATCGAAAAAAAACCACTCGGAAAAAATTCTACAGCCGATTTTCGATTTTCCGTAAAATAGCTCTGGCTCCTATTCTATGCGCCTCTCCCATTTTTTGCTGCTGGCTGGACTTCCGGTTTATTAAAGGAATGTAATGTTCCCTGAACATCGAAAAAAAACAACTCGGAAAAAATTCTACAACCGATTTTCGATTTTACGTAAAATCGCTCTGGCTCCTATTCTATGCGGCTCTCCCATTTTTTGCTGCTGGTAGGACTTCCGGTTTACCACCGGAATGTAATGGACCCTGAACATCGAAAAAAAACAACTCGGAAAAAATTCTACAGCCGATTTTCGATTTTCCGTAAAATAGCTCTGGCTCCTATTCTATGCGCCTCTCCCATTTTTTGCTGCTGGTAGGACTTCCGGTTTACTAACAGAATGTAATGGATCCTGAAGATCGAAAAAAAACAACTCGGAATAAATTCTACAGCCTATTTTCGATTTTCCGTTAAATCGCTCTGGCTCCTATTCTATGCGGCTCTCCCATTTTTTGCTGCTGGTAGGACTTCCGGTTTATTAAAGGAATGTAATGGTCCATGAACATCGAAAAAAAACAATTCGGAAAAAATTCTACAACCGATTTTCGATTTTCTTCAAAATCGCTCTGGCTCCTATTCTATGCGGCTCTCCCATTTTTTGCTGCTGGTAGCACTTCCGGTTTATTAAAGGAATGTAATGGTCCCTAAAAATCGAAAAAAAAAACAACTCGGAAAAAATTCTACAGCCGACTTTCGATTTTCCGTAAAATAGCTCTGGCTCCTATTCTATGCGCCTCTCCCATTTTTTGCTGCTGGCAGGACTTCCGGTTTATTAAAGGAATGTAATGGTCCCTGAACATCGAAAAAAAACAACTCGGAAAAAATTCTACAACCGATTTTCGATTTTCCGTAAAATCGCTCTGGCTCCTATTCTATGCGCCTCTCCCATTTTTTATTGCTGGTAGGACTTCCGGTGTATTTAAGGAACGCAATCGAACCCGAAAAACGAAAAAAAACAACTCGGAAAATGTGCTAGAACCGGCTTTTCGATTTTTTGCAAATTCGGTTTTGCTCCTTTTTTAAGAACCTCTCCCAGCTGTATCTGCTCGTATGGTATCCTGGGGATTGAACTATTGTTATCCATATCAATAAACGGTAAAAAATAACTCGGAAAATTTGCTAGAGGCGATATTTCGTCGTGGAAAATGTACATGGATGCGCTCTTACCATCGTCATATATTTACTTTGGACAGGATCGGGTTATGTTCGGTTTATATCACTTTTCGTTGATATTTTACTTATTTTAGGTCAGCATTTTTTTCAATATCGTTCTATTATATATTTTTCGTTATTTAAATATGTTTCTGAACATCAAAATTCATTAATTCCACGTTTATTTGCTCAATATTTTATAGTGACTTTTGGATTTTAAGTTGCTATCGCCGAGACAGGTTAGATCCGACCGTTTAAAATTTTAATCGTTGTGAACTTCTGTCATATAAAAAATGCGATATTTGCCTTATCTTTTCTCTAAATTTGAAGAATTATCTAACTCAAACCATATATACTGCGCTTTTGTCAACTTGATTATGAGTTATGCAATTTTGCTTTGGGGTAGTACATCCAGCACCGTCCTTAAACCTTTCCAGATACTCCAAAAGAAAATGATAACGTGCATATATAATAATATATAATAAGCAAATAGCCTGTAATTAAAGATTTTATTTCTATCACCAGTTTTAAAAATGGCTCTAATGTTAGTAATTTTAAAACTTGAAGAGCAACTTCCTTTTTTAAATGAAAGATTAATTAAATAAACTTTGGTTATATAAGGAGATAAAATATGCAATACTATAGTGATTATATCATCTGGCCTTGATTTATCGACACTCATTTTTGTAATAATGTTCTCAATTTCAATTTCATCAACTATGCTCAGAAACAACG
>JAQOWT010000148.1:0-40973 GCA_030407085.1 Trichopria drosophilae | reverse complement strand
CGTCTATCATTCAATGAATATTTTCAATGTGGGAGAGTATGGGATTTGAAAATGAATAATTTGACAGGTTAACTGCATCATTCTCTCTCTTTTGAGAATTTAACCTGCATTATCAACGGGCTACAAAATAAAAACACACATTTATACTAACACACAATATATTTCAGAAATATTTTTAGGTATTATTTAGCGCGTGTTTATGTGGGATATCGCACTACAATTCGACAGGAATACGAATACGACATTACAATGGGAGCCATAAAAGGTTATGCGAACTACATACATACATACTCAGATGTAAAAGGGTTTCCCGCGCACGCGCAGTGCGACTTCGCGCTGGTTGGCCGGCCGTGTCGGCGCGGAATCTCTTGATTTCAAATGGCACGCCGGCCGATGTGTTGTAATGCCAAATAATTGATTTTGATATGAAAATGCATTAAAAAAATGCTGGTTTTCGGCCAAGTCGTCAGTGAAAAACGTCATTAGATTTCCCTGCACGCCAGTGCTCATCTTGTGTAAATGCACAGCATAACGTATCCACATGCATTATTTTATGGCTCGTTCTCGCAATGTTTGCAGTCGTAATGTCGTATTCGTATTCGTTATATCTTAAAGAATTTTGAAAGAATTCTTGTCAGAAAAGTGTGCTTGTCGAGTAAAGATAGATTTTTAAGTTAATAGAAAAATATAACATTCTAATTTATTCGATACGCTTTATTAGGTCATAAAATAAACAATATGAGACGAGTTAAGGGTCTTACGGATGATCTAATCAAAGAAATTATTCCAAACGTAGGAGTAAGAATCGAATTAATATCGAGTTTAAAAGAACTAAGGACAGACGTATTTTCACAGAAATTTGATATATGTCTCCGTCTGTGTGAAAAGGTGTCGATTTTATTTTAAGAAATAATCACAATTTTCTAAAACGGGTTCAGATTTCGGGACATTTTTTCTGATTTAATAAACATACTGCTTATGCTACAACGTTGAATCATGTGCTTATTATAACTTTGTCGTAATTAGAAATACAGTGACCCCTATCCAAATCTATGCCGTTGGGTTTTCAGTGTGGTGGGATTCCTGTCCAAATCTATAAATACTCTTTTTGCTTTAAAGAAACATTTTGATTACCTCTCCGCTGTTTTTCCTTCCAGTTCATATGCATGCGCCACTTTAATTTGAAAATTGAAATGCTTTTAGGAAAATTGGAATTGGACAGCAGTATAGATTAGGTAGTATAGATTTTGACAAGAACTACTGTATTTAAAAATGGGATTATTTTTTAAGGACTATTTTTTAAATAAAAAGTATATTAATGCTTGCAGCTTAAAGATCCATTGACGCTAAATCAAAAATCGAATGTTTGTACTACTCCTACAGGACAACGTAGAACGAAGGTAAATAAGTACAAAATAATTTATTTCATATAGCTTAATTTATTCTGGAAATAAATTTTATTCCTAATTTCATTTTACATAACGCATACTATTTTTATTTTATATTACAGAAAATAGACAGTCAATATGAAGCCTTTCCTAAATATAGTGAAGATTTTAAATCAAGTTCAAATTGTGATTTATTAGATGAAATTGATAATGCATTAAACGACGGATGGAGCTTGACACAAAACACACAAAATGAAACACTAATTAATGTACCTATCTCTTTTATTTCCTCAATTCAACCTGATTCAAATCAGCAATTTGTTATACCAATTTGTTCCAATAATGATTACTCAAATCAAGATAATCCTTTAAACCCAGTAAATTCGAATTATCAAGAAGTTGCAACAGTAATAGTTTCTAGTAATTCTGGTACAAATCCATCTGGTTCTCATTCTACTAACACTGTTGATGAACCTAATTCAGATTCAAAATCTAAAAAGAGAAAACGATCTACAAAGAGTACTGGAAATACAACTACCAAACACTTAGCTTCTTTTGCAGCTTTAGATTATATAAAAAAATTAGTAAGTAAACTTACAAACTTGTTAACACATTTGAATCTAAATTTTAATTAAATAATTTTGAATCCAATAATCTAATTTTGAATTTCATAATTTATTTTACAAATAAAAGCCTAATTAAGTTTAATATTAAATTTTAATTTATAGGATTTAGAAGATTATTTGTCCAATTACAATTTACGATGTTCAAATGCACTGGAATATTATAAAATCCACGGACATTTGGTACAATCGCAAAGAAGTGCAATCACTGAAGCTGTTGCTAATGCCCTTTTAAAGTACAACGATAAGTACGTATAGAAAAATTTTGAAGAATTTTAACACAACAAAAAAGTTATTCCCCTGGAACAGCGGACATTTTCTCTAAAATAGTTCTATTACTGTGATAATGATACAGTTATTCTTGTAAAACATTTCTCTGTTCCAGAAAAATAATTTTTTTGTGCCAAAAATATTTTTATTACAATATATTTGTAATTTCTTTTTTCATATTTAGACCAGGAGTGCCTGAGTGTCAAGAAGCTGCCAAGAAAATTTGTGCTATTTTCCAACAGGAAAAAGAAGTACAGTAAAATATTATTTCCTATTCTATTAAATACAAAAATATATTAAGCTTACTTAGTGGAAAGTTTAAGAAGAATTTAAATTTCTTAAATTTTAATTTATAAAAACACAGAACACGCCCAGAGCAAACTAACAATGCAAAATTTTTTTTGTTAAGTCAAGTTAAAATCGAATTCAATATTTAATAAAACTTATTGAAGTAAAATTCAATAATGGAAATAACAATCACTAACAAATTTAAATAATCTAATAGGAAGTGGTACTTTATTTATACTCTCAGTGATTTTGCATTTAATTCTTTCGATTTTCTGACTCTAAATTTTAAAAAAAATTTTGTAGGAAATTTATTACAATGTACCTGACGAAAATCACCGCACTGCCTACGGCAAACTTGCTCATAAGGTTAAAAATATTAAATATTCATTAACGAAACAAGATCCTGGATTTAAATCAAATAAGGGCAAAGATCTAAACACATTCCGTCTGAATAATTGTATACCCTAATAGCACATGAACCTTACAATAAGGTTACAATAACCTTAAATTGTGAGGTTGTAACATTAGCTGGATGTTAAAAAAGCTTGTAATAACCTTACGTGCACCTTACATAATATGAAAACAATCGCCCAAATTCCTCCCAGGGACATTGTAGGATAAGGTTAATTTAAGGTTTGTTGACATTAACACAACATTATCAAAACCTACCAAACATTAATATAACCTTATATCAACAGGGTGTTAATATTAAGGTGATTCCAGTTGGGTCGGTCGATAAGGTAGTAATCTACGCTAATAAATGTAAATTATGGCATTATCGGGAGTTGCACCGTTTAAGTGCACGTTTGAACATGGGATCTTATGGAAACGGTGCAAAACGGTGTAACTCCCGATCATGCCATTACAAATTATTGAATAGATTTTTCAGAATTCAGGCTCTATATAATGTAAACTCTTACGATTTTATACAATCTCCTAAAAAACACCAAAGAAATTAATTGACCAAGAATTTTCCGAAAAAAGGAAAAATCTCCGTCAATTTTCAATTTATGTCTTTAGTCTTTTTTAAAGAAATCATATAAAGTCATTAGAATTACCGTTATAGAGCCTGAATTTAGAAAAAATCGATTAAATAATTTTTAATTTACATTTGTTAGCGTACATTACTATCTTATTGGCTGACTTGACTGGAATCCCCTTATGTAATTTATTGTCCACCTGAAAAATAACCAACAATTTCGACAGATGTTTGATTAGCTAATCACTCAGATGAGTTTTGATATCTAATCATCTAACGTAATTTAAAAAAAGGTTTTTTTAATTAAACATGTTTTTTAATTAAAAATTTGAAATTTCTAAATTCTGTGATTTTTCAAAATCATGATTTTCAAGAACTGGTAGGTTATTCTACACAATATATATCCAATTTTGGAAATCCTAATGAAAAAAAATACCATAGTGAATTCACTTCCTAACATGTCTCTGCGTTTAGTACATCGTGATTTATATTTATGATGTTTGAAAATGTTGATATTATAATAACGTAAATTTATCCATGTAATCATTAAAATAAAAGAAGAAATTTATAAGTTCAATTACAAATATTTAATTACTATTAAGGTCAAAATTATACATTTCGAAGTTGCGAGAAAGAGAGAGTTACAATTATTTTTAAAACTTAGCTCGTTAACGATGATTATTTGCCGAGGTGCTGCTTCCTGGATTTCGTTGAATAGTTTAGATCAAGATGACCGTTGTCGTTGGCAGGAAATAGTTAGCATTCGTCGAAATTATCGTTTTTCCAGTTGATACGGTTTAAATGGTGACTTTCATCCGTTTTCTTTGTGAAATTGATCGAAGGGAACGTCTTCAGGCCTGATTGGAGAACATTTCCCGAAATGATGACTGGACGATTTATAATTTTCGATAGCCAACAAATTTACCACCGGTATTAATACTGATTGGCGAAATAACACAGTATTTAGTGAATTAGAATGTAGTTGAAACGTATTTCCTTCCGTTGCCAAAAGTGATTGGAATCGTATTGTTCCGGCAACGAACTGTGTCCAACTGATCTTGTTTTTGCGAACAACCTTTCACGCGTCATCTTCAGAGCGACGCCATCTGTTGTTCTCAAAGCGCAACTAAAATGTCTCCTTTTCTCCCTCTTTCTTCCTCAACCCTTCCGACGATATTTATTTCTTTAGCCAATTGCCTTCATCTTCTCCTACCTATCTATTTTCTCTCTCTCTCTCTCTCTCTCTCTTTCTCTCTCTCTCTTTCTCTCTCTTTAACAATAATACTTATAAATCTAAACGCATCGTTACAATCATCCCCCAAATTTGTACACAAGATCATCTTACAAATTGAGTACGAATTTTCCCGACAGCTTCTTATCTTACAAAAATACATTTAACAAGTATCGACTAATTTTACATCACATAATAATAAACACTAAACATAATTGATAACGCCTAAGTTTACATAATAATCATCGGAACTCACACGTTAACCATTGCCTTCGCAGGTGGGGGAACACTATGATATTTCCTTAACGACAGCCTATTATAAATTCCAATAACCTTTTTATGATTATTGACGTCAACCAATACAAATGCATTTTTACCCAGATCCTTGTCAATCTTATATGGACCTTCAAACAAATGAAAAAATTTTTGTATGGTTTTTTCCAGAGCATTAGACTGGTGAGGCACCCGAAGCAACACCAAGTCACCTTCGTTTAATTGAACAGAAGAACTACTCTTTTGCTTCATTTTTCGCATGCGAGCATTGATCTTAATATTCTCCTTCGCTAACGAGATTAATTTCACATTCGACAATTGGTTACCCTGTGGGAAATTAATCAGTTTCTGGATATCATCGCTGACAGGAGTTCCGAAATGCACTTCCTGAGGAGCGCATCCCGTACTGCAATGTGTGGTAATGTTCATTATCGCTTCTATTTTGGGAACATATTCGGCCCACCGTGTATGTTTATTTGCACATAGAGTTCGAAACATTCGGCCTAACTCTCGCATGATTCTTTCCGTGGGGTTCGATTGAGGGTGTCGAATCGAACTGTAAATCGTTTTTACCCCTTCTTTCAACCAAGTGGATTTCCATAATTTAGAGATAAATTGAGTTCCATGATCGGCCAAAATGGATTCCGGTTTCCCACAACGCGGAATATATTTATTGAGCATTGCAGTCACGCTAGCACGCGCACTAGCTTTTTTCATCGGATAAAGACATACATACTTGGAAAACGCATCGACTACTACTAAAATATGTTGAACTCCCCCCCGCGACATAGGTAGCGGTCCATAGAAGTCTACGGTAGCCAGTTCATTTACCCTTTCCACTACTACCGGATGAAATTCCCCTTCCATAGAAATATTTAAATATTTAACGCGCTGACATAAATCACATGTACGCACAAACCTTTTGATGTCCTTATACATTCCCCTCCAGAAGTAAAATCGTTTTATATACGTGTACATCTTAAACGCGCCTTGATGACCTAACTTTACGTGGGTTGTCGCAATCGCCCGTTCACTCAAAGATCGCGGCAAAACGATTCTCCATTGTTGATTTGACTTGTCGAAATTAAACAAAATTCCTTCATGCATTTGGAAATTACCCAAACCATTATCCGTATGACAATGCTTAGTCAATTTCGTCGCATGATCATCTAAACCTTGCAAGTTCGACAAGTTTTTCAACACCCCTGACCACTCTTTATCTTCCCTAAGCAAACACGCAATTACCAACCCATCATAACTGTTCTCTTGATGATCTAGACTGATATAACGACTTACGCACGAAATCATAAGGTTGTCGTCAGATCTGTGATTTTCAAATTTTAAATTTGGATTGCGACTAAAGAAATCTGCAACTTCGTTGTCCTTTCCTTTGCAATATTCGACAATAAAATCATATTGAGACAAGAGCAAACTCCATCGAATCAATCGCGCATTACAAAACATCGTCGAATTTAAAAAGGTAAGACATTTGTGATCGGTAACGATAACAAACTTCACACCCATTAAATACGACCTAAATTTCGTGATCGCATACACGATTGCGAGAAGTTCCTTCTCTGTTGTCGTATATGAACTCTCAATTTTTGATAAACATCTACTTACCACCGAGATCACACCATGGTACCCTTTTTCGGTTAGTTGATACAAAATCCCACTTACCCCATGGTCACTCGCATCGGTCTGTACACGAAACGGGACATTATTAATAATTTGCTTGAGCTCGATCGTCTCGGCGAAATTTTGTTTGAGTCCTTCAAAGGCTGCATTCATCTCTTCGGTCCATTCCCACTTAGCATCTTTTCTCAATAATTTCCTTAACGGGCCAATATAATCAGAGTGATTTAAGCTAAATTGCCGGTAATAGTTGCAGACACCAATAATCCTTTGCAGTTCCTTCTGATTATTTGGAGCGGCAAATGACGTAATAACCCGCAACTTTTCCGGATCTGGCCGAATACTAGTAGACGATAAATAGAAACCCAGAAATTTTACACAGTCCTTGAAAAACTCACACTTATCAAGCTTAAGAGTAAAATTAAAATTCAACAATCTCTCGAATACTTCTCTTAATAAAGACAAGTGCTCATCAAAAGTCGATGAACTGAATAGAAGGTCGTCGATGTACATGGATAAATTTATTACACCCCCCAACGCATTAAACAAAGCACGCATGAATCCACTTCCCGCCGTCTTCAAGCCGAACGGAACGCGCCTGAACTGATACATACGGTTTTCAAACAAAAACGCGGTGTACTTCTTGGATTCCTCCTCCAACTCCACCTGCCAATAGCCAGAGGTCAAATCCAGTTTTGAGAAGTATCTCATCCCGTGATGTCGTTGAAGCAATTCATTTATTAAAGGAGGAGATTCATGATCATCGACAACATTCCGATTCAGATATCGAGCGTCCAAACAGATACGCACCTGACCATCGGATTTTTTTACTATTCGTAAGGGATTGACGAAAGGACTATTCGATCGTTCTATGACACCTTCATTCAACATTTCTTGCAGAACTTTAGAAACCGCGGGTCTCAGAGAAAACGGAACTGGGTACGTCGTTTTAATAACCGGAGTATCCGTCATTAAATTTATGGTATGTTTATATCCCTTTGCGCACCCCAACTTATTTAAAAATAAATTTTGATACTCGAATAATAAATCTAAAAACTTCTTTTTCTCTGCATCTGTCAATATACAATCTTCAACGACCGATTTAAATAATTCGGGGTGTCCTGATAAGTTTTCTCTCGACTTATTTTTCCCGGAAGTTAACGCCATGGAGTCATTACTTGTATAACATTTATTCGCTTCGTTGGGCATTGCTTTATTCTTTACATTTTTTATTTCTACAGACATTTTACTCAACATTTTAACGGTATCTATCATTTCAACCATTTCTTCATTTAAGACTCTCACGGTATTTATTATTTTATCCGTTTCTCGACAAGACAACCTTTCCACTTCCAGTTCTTTTACTGGTGCATTAGAGATTTTTATATAGCGTCTCGCCCGTTTACATTTATTCGCCTTAGGAACACTTTGACATCTCAGATTATTATTATCATTTTCATCTATTTCTATTATTGGAATATCATCATGATCAACACTCTTCTTATTACTATGCAATATTACACTTCCCACTAATTCATTATTTGTTTTATTTATAATATTTAGTATACATTGATTTTTACTATTTATTTGATTTATATTTTTATTCTTATCGAACATTACTTGTTGATTTTTACCTTTATCTAATGTTATTTGTTGATCTTTACTTTTGTTGCATATTATTTTCTGATTTTTGTTATAAATTACTTGTTGATTTTTATCTTTATCCAAGATTACTTGTTGATCTTTACACACACCCCCCATTACTTTATCCGACTTTTCTTCATGACTACAGGTTCTTTTAATATCGTCCCTTAAAACTATCTGTACGTATAAAACGTCATCGTTCTGAACACACATCAGCCGATTTTCCAACCCCCGATCAAACACCACGGAAGACTCGGACACTATTTTATCTCGGATCATTATTTCCGCCGTCGCATAATTTAAGATAACTTTATTTTCGGTTAACCAGTCATGACCTAATATAATGTCAGATACTAAATACGGGACAACTAAACACACCGAACTAAAAATTTCATTCTCAATCATAATTGGTAACATAATTTGCCTCTTAACGTGTGTAGATTTTTTACCAACAGCGGTCGTTACGCAAATGTTACTTAAAGGTAGTTCATGCAACTGACCTTGCGTTAACAAAATTTTATAAAAACTTTCCGACACACACGTGATTTGACTCCCACTATCAATTAAACCCAAACTTCGCAGTCCATTTATCTGCAACTTTACGTGAACGCACTGAGAAAATCTCCGAGATACTTTATCTGGTTGCATTTTATCATCGATTAACCCCGCTTCAAGTTGCTCTACAAAATCATAAAAACGACACGCAGACGGACCGCCATTAATCGTGCCGCCTTTTAGTTTAAAGTTTGGTTTCGATTATTACTAGAATTAAAGTTTCCGTACGGAGTAAGATTACCATCCACTTGATAGTTCGGTGGAGGTCGCGAGGTGTCCGGAATTTGATTTCTATTTACATTGATATTTTGCAACTGAACATTGGCATCATTATTCACCAGATTATTTCTCGAAAAGTTTCTATTTGTTGCGTTTCTAAAATTATAAGGACCTTGTTTATAATTTCGTGATTCGGTATTAATTCTATTAATTTGCCGCGTCGCGTTTTCTCTATGCCCTTGGTTGACTCTACGCGTTTCCTTTTCTTGTCGATTAATTTCCAAATTATTCAAAGTCTGTACGATTTGTTCCCGTTTATGATAATCCACCGCAGCTAAGTGATCTTTCACCCACGAAGGGTATTGTTGGATAACCGTATAATTTATTTCATAATCAGGCATAACGGGTACAAAATAAGTTGCCTCCTTTATTTGACCATAAAAATATTCAGAGAAAGATTGAGGAAAAGAGTATCTACGAGCAAGCCATGCATTTTTTATTTTCGCACGAACGGGTAATGGATAGAACTCGTCAGAAAATGCATTTCGAAATTCGTCAAAAGTTTGAAATTGATTATTCAAATCATACCACGCACGCGCACGTCCCTGCAAGCTGTATTCCAGAACCAACAATACTTGTTTATCGTCAAGTTGTTTAATTTTTTGAAAACGCTTTAAATCGTCTAAAAAAATCATCGGGTTAATTTGCATCTCACCAGCAAACGTTGGAACCTTTATATCTAAATTAATTCCACCTATAGGATTCATATGTGCCCTATCCACCTGCGGAGGCATTAGCTGTACATTGTTTCGCATATTTTGTATTTCGCGTTCCTTATTTGCTAATTCAACACGCAATCGTTCAATCTCTGAATTTGTAACTTGCATTGTATTGTTATCTTGATTACCAGGAAGGAGTTCCTCATCTCGCATTACTGGCATGTTTACAGTTTTTTGAAAATGTCGTTTGAAATTTAAACTCGTAAACTTTTGTTTACTTATGCGACCTGATCGAGTAGTTACTGTTATATTCATATACGATTTTAACTATTTATTTACAACTGACGATATAAATTTTCACAAGAAAATTAATTTATTTAAACATTAAATTCTGCCAATTACTGTTAATAGACAAAGAACATCATTTTCTATGAAAGACAAAAGGCCTGTTGTTCAACTAAATTCATTTCCGTGAATCGATTTAATTTCCATCAGAATAGTACACCACATATAAATACTCGATAAACAAGTCCAATCTTCAACGATTTCAAATATATAAACAAAACTTATTTTTCAAAACTGCGACTATCGGTTTTTTTTCTTTTTTGAATTCACAAATTATTACAAATTGAATTATGACGGTATTAAATTAACAGATTTTCTCTGTTTCTGAATGTTAACCATAATTTTATTTTATTTTGTGCAACAACTGGTTGCATGTGTCGTGTCCAAGAATAAGTCAGAATAAATAATTATAAAATTCACACAGACACAACCATGCAACAGCCATGCATTACCTGTAAAATAATTTGTGACTTCGGAAAAATGAAATATACAATATATACGATCTTTTACGCAATACAATAAGTTCTTGACAAATATAATTGAGAATGAGCTAATTATAAATAGTGTTCAATATTCACACTTTAATAACAAGAACATCAAAACAATGAAATTTGAATTGAATTATTCAAAATTAATTGTTGGTCGTTACTTTATTATTTTTCTAGAATTAATAATTCCTTGTTTCAACTTTATAGTCATACATGTAAACATATTTAATATTATTTGAAATTTTTTTCATTTTCGTTTATTAATTAAATTTTAATATTTTATTTAAATCTTTTGCGAAATTACAATTAACATAACTTCACAATTTGTAAATAGGAATTAATAAATCCTTTAAATCCATTTCAAATTCATATAATAACATTCTAACAAAAGTGATTCTATCATTTAAATATGGTTTTTATTCATATAGTTCTCCGAAAAGCAGAATATAAAAATTCGCTTTTCGTGCCACTTAGTTGAGCGCCATTGAAATGTTGATATTATAATAACGTAAATTTATCCATGTAATCATTAAAATAAAAGAAGAAATTTATAAGTTCAATTACAAATATTTAATTACTATTAAGGTCAAAATTATACATTTCGAAGTTGCGAGAAAGAGAGAGTTACAATTATTTTTAAAACTTAGCTCGTTAACGATGATTATTTGCCGAGGTGCTGCTTCCTGGATTTCGTTGAATAGTTTAGATCAAGATGACCGTTGTCGTTGGCAGGAAATAGTTAGCATTCGTCGAAATTATCGTTTTTCCAGTTGATACGGTTTAAATGGTGACTTTCATCCGTTTTCTTTGTGAAATTGATCGAAGGGAACGTCTTCAGGCCTGATTGGAGAACATTTCCCGAAATGATGACTGGACGATTTCTAATTTTCGATAGCCAACAAATTTACCACCGGTATTAATACTGATTGGCGAAATAACACAGTATTTAGTGAATTAGAATGTAGTTGAAACGTATTTCCTTCCGTTGCCAAAAGTGATTGGAATCGTATTGTTCCGGCAACGAACTGTGTCCAACTGATCTTGTTTTTGCGAACAACCTTTCACGCGTCATCTTCAGAGCGACGCCATCTGTTGTTCTCAAAGCGCAACTAAAATGTCTCCTTTTCTCCCTCTTTCTTCCTCAACCCTTCCGACGATATTTATTTCTTTAGCCAATTGCCTTCATCTTCTCCTACCTATCTATTTTCTCTCTCTCTCTCTCTCTCTTTCTCTCTCTCTCTTTCTCTCTCTTTAACAATAATACTTATAAATCTAAACGCATCGTTACATGTTTAATAAGTTTCTTAAACCAAAATTAATGGAAAACCAGGCAATTAAAAGCAGTTTAGGTAAACAGTATTATTAAATTCATTAAAAATGCCTAGTAGTTATTAAATATCGTGAATTCATGTGTATAATAGTGAAAAAAATATTTACTATTCTTTAATAAATAATAATAATAGTTTCTTTTATAAACACCCATACAGTACTAAATAAATATTCGATAATTGTATTTCAAACAGTGATTTATTAAGTATATTAATACATTTTCTTGTCAACTTAAAATAGACTGAAACTAAACTAAAAATAATAATCGTAGGTACTTAGTAATACTCGCAACGATGACAAATACAAAAAATGTTTCCATGAAATCTATTTTATGTGATTTTTCATTCCAGGGATGTGTTGGGTTGCTTATTTTCGTTTCTCCTGAAAATAAAATATTATTTAGAATAGGAAATATTGTTATATTTTTTAATTGTTTTCTGAATGAATATAATAATATATTTCGATACAAAACGATCACATTCATATAAACATTTTCGCACATGCATCAAATATTATTTTTTGATATAGTATGCGTAAAGTATCGTTGAAAATAGATAAAAATAAGAAAAAGTGGCACTTTACGCACGATAGTCTAAAAAATGATGTTTCATTTTTTAATCAGTGTTTATAAATAATGATACATACTCTACTCTCTGACGTCGCCACTTGGCATGAATCAACCAGCTCGAAGTTGTTTCAGCTATTTGATCATCTGTAGCTTCTGGTCGAATAGCGGAACCCCTCCTGTTACATAAATTTTGCTTACTTTATGTCTTGATGACTAAATGGCACAATAATTTTGCTATCTGTTCAAAGCAACAAAATTTTCAAATTTTAGTTTCTACAAACAATGTTTTAAGACGCACAAACATTGGAAAAATTGTAATCTTTTTCTTACATATCATTTATGTAAGTCCAAATTAAAAATTATTCTATTTATGGCACTGCGCAATTAATAAATAAACAAATTTACGAAATTCGAGAAATGCGTTATTAAAAGCACACGATATTTTTCTTATTTGCGATAGTTCATATGAATTTACTGTTGTATTGAAACTTTTTCCATATGGGTGATTTTCATCTAAAGTTCAAATTTCGACGTCCAATTAAGATTTTAAAAAATAGTCTAATTTCTCACTTTTATTAATACACAATATACTCACATATTATAAATATGTTTATGTAACTCCGTACAATAAAGCGCACTTTCGTGCGCTTTTTTCTCCTTCGTTACATAAAATATTGTATGCTACACGTACGAAAGTGTGCCTTCGGCGAGTCTCGGCAAACCTCACATCCTCGGATAAAACACTTTCGTACTAGTAGCATAATGTACTGTTGTACTAAGTTATAGAAAAAATATATAGCGCGGGCACGCAGAATTTCAGGAATTGAACGGATTAACCAAAATTATTAGCTAGGGGACATTTCTATAAGGTTTATTGTCAAAGACAGATTTATTTTGCGGTAATTATATGTATATATACGTACAAAATGATAAATAAATGTATACATAAGTAAATAATTGTGTAATTGTAATTGAGTAGTCTGAAATGAATTCGTTTGTTTTATTTTGTAGAGAAAATAATAATAAAGATGAATTATACTAAGCTGACAGGGGAATTACATGACAATTTTTTAATATTTCCCGACTTTCACAATAAATAAATAATAAATTAATAAATTACTAAACGAGCGTTAAATTACCACATATAATTTAATAAGAAGCAGTTATTGCTTTCGAAGAAAAAGTATGCCAGACGAATTACAATAAAAAGTTTACGCGGCCAAATTCAATATTATATTTGATAAAACTATTATATTGTAGGGAATTCGAAATTGCATGTATACATTATTATCGCTAGTATTTCGGTGTAACTTCCTGATATCGACTAAAATAAATAATTTACATGTAATGTATTTAACACTTCTATAGATAATATTAGTTCTACCAACATCGGCAAATAGGTCTACTAATATATTTCACTGTTGCCAACGTAAAACCAGCGAATACCTCGAAGTTTGTAACCTCATTTTTCTAAACTTGCGATTATAAGCCCCCTTGGGATTTCGGAGTGGAAAAAACGAAAGAAAGGGGCTTATATTCGGCTAATTCGATATAGGGGGCGTTCCACGCCAAATCGACAACGTATTTTTCAAAGGATGGACCCTTTTTAAAATTCTAAAAAAATGTTCAATATATTATCTTTTTAGCAATATACAGTGGGACCTACCAATAGTACCCCCACGACTAGTAACAACCATGAATAGTACCCAGTTCGAAACTACGAATAATCACATTGAAGTTCTCCTTCTTACCCCCACTCCTCCGCATTGCGAGTCGCCGGAAACCGGCCAACCAACCAGCACGAAGTCATAGAACATGGTGGGGGAAAATATTCCAACCCTCCCGCGGGTACTATTCGTGGTTCTAACGGGATCGGCTTGCGCCGACTATGTGACTATTGGTAGGTCCCACTGTAGTTGAAATTTTGGTTATTGATCGGTTTTCCGTTTTTTATTTTTTATTTGTTTTTAAGTCTATGTTTTAATTGTAAAACGATCAATAGTCATAATTTCAACTATATTGCTAGAAAGATAATACATTGAACATTTTTTATGAATTTTTTCAGAATTTTAAAATGGGTCCATCCTTCGGAAAATGTAAATTTTTCACGATTTTTTGCGATTTTACGATTTTTTAACCTCATTCTGTAATAATACGTGAAAGCGGATATTTTCACAAGAGAGCCCATAAAAAAACTACGAAAAACATGTGTTACCTTTAATTATTTTTCATTGCATTTTTGCGTTAAAATAAATTAAACGTTGCGAGTATAGAAAATTAAATTTTCTAAATGTACTCACAACTTTCACTACAGTCGAAATAAAAATATTGTATATGGTCAAGAATACTTCTTTTACATGTACTGACAGTAAAGAAATTATAAAATTAAAATGAAAAATTGTTTAAAAAAAAGTTGTCGATTTGGCGTGGAATGCCCCATATGTTAATAATTTCACCTTCTTGTAACAAAACTTTTATGAAATTTTATATTTTTACGACTTTTACTCATATAATTTGTAAATATTGTATATTGTCTCCGTCATATATTTTATTACTAATTTTGAATAAAAATGGCAATGTAATATTTCGTACACGAAGAGTAATAGACAGGGTGACCAGATGTGGCGATTTCTCGCCAAATTGGCGCTTTTTCACTCCCACTGGCGATAAAATTTTTCAGTTTCTCGCCTGGCGATTTTTTTGGCGCGATTTCATCATATGCCCAATTGTTCCAAAACAGCATATATATATGTATGTAGGTCATGGCGGTCCGGGCGATCTGAGCTTGCGTTCGATTTAGGTTGAATCGTCACCCAATCCCTTAATCGTACCCTAGTAGACCCTCTATGTGTTACACCTTTCCCGTATTCAGCAGAGACGCTTGGAGATGCTTGGGGAACGATTGGGGTACGATTCAATCCAAATCGAACGCACGCTGAGCATCAATTGAGCCTATTCATCAATTGATCACGGTATTCAGTGTAGCCAGTGTACCGTTTTATGCACACAGAACACATGTGTATGAAATTCGGCAACTACTGGATGCTCCGTGACCGACCAATGAAACGACGTGCTTCGCCCTCTATACCGTTTCTATATCATTTCAAAGTTCACGTTCATTTCTCTCTTTACTCTGTGTATCCCTAAAACATATGAAAATAAATAAACGACCGAAAAATTTTAAGAGAAAAGAAATTCAGAAACGAAAAGTGGAAACTGATTTTAGAACAATATTAGTATGTCTAAAGTGCTGAAAGAGAAAGATCGAGAGAAAGTTGATAATAGAGGATACAATACTGATTGGTAACAAGAAGCTTGGGCTCGAGGTTAGCATATTTATTAAATATTTAACACTATAAAATGTAAATTAAATAATGATTTTACTGTAATTATCTTTACACATTTCTCGTAGTTTTTTTAGTGCATTGCCGAAAATAAGCAAACGTAACCTTACTTTATCGTTTTATTTTAACAAAGACTTTTTGTTTATTAGGATGGCTGAGGAAAAATAAAAAAGAGAATCTTTCCAAACAAGCCTATTGCGTATTGTGTGACAAAGAATATCGTGCTCATTATCACGATTTACAAAGACATGCAGAGACAAAAAGTCATAAAACCAAAGCTGAAAGTTTATCTTGTAAGCAACAAAAACTTCCTGCGATGTGTAAAACTAATTCCAGAGAGGTGGAAAAGGAACAAAACTTGAAACTGGCTGTATATGTGGCTGTATATGTCATAGTACTATACGAAGTACTGATCATCTTTGTGATATTTTGAATGATATTAATAATTCAAAATCTTTTCAATTACGTAGAACAAAATGTGCAAATTTGATTAACAATGTAATCGCCCCAAATATGCTTACAGATCTAGTTGTTGATGTTGGTAATATGCCATATTCAATTATTGTTGACGAATCGACTGATGTATCAGTGTCAAAGTATCTATGCATTTGTATAAAATACTTTAGTGTTAAAAAGATACGAATGATCACAGATTTTTTAGGATTACTTGAAATCGAAAGGGCAGATGCTAATTCATTGCATATGGCAGTTGTCAATTACTTTAGTAAAGTAAAGTTGCAATCGTGTAAATTAATTGGCCTAGGTACGGATGGTGGTAGTAATCTCTGTGGCAAGAATCATTCCCTTTATACTTTGTTAAAGTCTGAAATTCCCAATTTAATGTTAATCAAATGTATATGTCACGCATTAAATTTAGCTGCATCTGCAGCTGCTGATGAGTTTCCTGCATCGGTTGAATTTTTGTGTAGAGAAGTTTATAACTGGTTTGCTAATAGTACACTTCGTCGATCTGAATATAAAGCTCTATGGGAAACCTTAAATTGTCAAACTAATGAAACTTCTGAAAATAAAAAACAATTTTATAAATTTGTTAAGTTGTCAGCAACTCGATGGCTTGCTAGGTATAATGTAGTCAAAGTTCTATTACACCATTACTTTGAATTGAAAACACATTTTGGCTTAATCGTAAATAAAGAAAAATGTTATACAGCAAGGTTGTTGAATGAAATGCTAAATGACGATGTAAATTATTTGTATCTTAAAATAATTAAGCCAGTTCTACAAGAAGTAAATCATGTTAATTTAGCATTTCAGCGTAATAATGCTGACATTGGACATGCATACAATGAATTAAAAAGTCTGGTTATGTTACTTACAAGAAAAATACTTAAACCTGCTTTTGCATTGCATAATGACTTGCAAACTATAGTTAATGCCATGGAAAATGACCTAGCATTTTTACCGATAAAAGAGGCAGATTATGGTATTGAATACTATACTGCGTTGCACGATTCTAAGGTGAGTAAAGAAGCAAAAAATGAAATAGAAGCAAGAGCCTTTAATTATTTTAAAAAATTGTGTACACAGTTGGTGTCAAGATTGCCTGAGAATCTAAAATATTTTGAAAAACTAAAATCACTATCACCTTCAACTTGTTTACATCAAATTAGACCAAAATTTAAGGAACTTCCGTTTTTGGATTTATATGTAGAAAAAAATAACTTAGGCCTATTAGAAAATCAATACAATAAGCTATTGACCGTAAAGTGGGTAGAAATATTTGGCAACGAAAAAGTATATGACACTTATGAATTTTGGGCTGAAGTATATAATTTCAAAAATTCAGTTGGTACGTTTGTTTTTCGTGACCTCGCTTTGTATGCTCTAACAGTACTTACTTTACCTTCCAGTAACGCAGTTGTTGAGCGAGTATTCTCGGTTATGAATGGCATTAAAACTAAAATGCGAAATCGAATGTTAGTAGAGTCATTAAGTTCTATTTTAAGAATTAAGACACATTTGTATGCAACTGATGAATGCTGCAGAAATTTTAAACCAACTGATCAAATGTTAAAAGATTTTAATTCGAAAATAGTATATGAAAAAAAAGAACATAACACAGAAATCAGTCTCTTAGAAAGAGAAGAAATAGAAGTACTAGATGCATTTGCAGATTTAAACATTCCATGCGTCAGTTTATAATCTTAATCAATATCTATCATTTAGCCAAAGATAATTTTTTGTTCTGAAAATATAAATTTTTGACCATTGTTAAAATGAAAAATACAATGTATTCTTTCTTTGTATTTAAGAAATAACATATTTTAAAAATTGTTTTGTAAAATTTTGTCATTAAAATAGTATTACGACGGATCGTTTCGTTTCTTACCAATAATTATATAGACGATAATTATATATAGGGTACACCTGTTACATATTTGTGAATACTTCACGTGAGTGTATAGTTTTTCAGTTTGTAATAAAAGCATATTTCGAAATTACAATTCAATGTATTATATTATCTAAACGTAAAATTCGACATTTTATCTCATTCCTCCCCCCTTCGTTAATATTCTAACCTTATATGAGAGATTCGATTTTGGCGCGTTTATTGGCGATATACGCAGAGCAATATGGCGATTTTTGGCGCCTTTTTAACCTCCAGGTGGCGCCAACACCTCTTTCTGATCTGGTCACCCTGGTAATAGACAGCGACACAGCGCCGCAGTTAATAATTGTAATACAGCGCGCTTCAAATTTATCATACCATTGAACTGCGAGGGAACCTCCACTTTTGTCCTTGTCATTTTATGTGAGAAACAAATACGAAAGTCGGGATTCCCTGCGTCGCGTCGTGAGTAGCGTCGGTAGCATGATGGCCAACACCTTAACGATATCGGGCACCTTGATACAGGGTGCCATGTCCATTATGTATCTAGTGTTCAGGGGCGCTGTACACAGACATCGAGTACTCGCATGCATCCTAGTGACATTCTACTATGTACATATATGCACTGTTAGCATATTTGGGCGGCCACACCATTTTGGCACCGTTTCCATAAGAGCCCATATAAAACTATGTACATACTACTACATAACCATACAAATTTGCATCGCTAAGGTGCAGATCCAGATATTTACATGGGCTCTTCTGGGGACGGCGCAAAAACGGTGCAAAAACGGTGCAAAAACGGTGCAACTGCCCGAACGCCATAAGTTATAATTACCTATTCTGAGAGTAGTAATTTTACTACTCTGAAAGTTGTAATTTTTACTACTTTGGAAGCTGTAAATTTACAAGATTAATGTAATTTTACTACTCTGGAAACTGTAAATTTACAAACTTGATGTTAATCTTACAATTTTCCTAGGGATTTTACTACTCTCAGAGTGGGTCTTACTGGTTACCTACTCTCAGAGTAGTAATTTTACAACGTGATTTTTTACAGTGATGCCATGAGAGTGCTTTCAGTGTCGCTACATATGTATGTATGTATGTATGTATGTATGTACATACATACTACAATTGGGTGCGGTGCCAACTTACCAAATATGTATTCCGGTTACTGTCGGGAACCCTGTATGTATATGTACCCCCAATGACCATCATGCTATCTCGCAGTTCAATGGCGTATGAATTTCGGGCGCGATGTTTCCAGTATATGTACAATGCGGTGTATATTTCTATTAAATATTGATTTGCACGAATACTCACTCTTCATAACTGTAAATAATCGTAGTGCACTAAACGTTTGTTTGTTGTTCCTTCGACCGAGAAAACTGTAATCTTCGGCAAGCTGATCACTGATTAGTCGCTTTAAAATATTGGGTATTATTTTTGTTGTATCAGTTCCCCCATTTTTCTTCAGTGTGTTAACCTGTGGGATAAGATTCCATGTATTAATAGATTATTCGATGAAAGGCCAGTGAAATTAAGGTTCTATGAATACTTTTATCATTGTCTATGTAATTCATCTCTTATGTCTAAGTAATTTTCATTTCTTAGGTTCGGATTCAGACTAGTAAATTCCAACTTAAGCTTGTTTTGAAATAGACATTATCCTCGATATCGAAGTTGTTATTTTGCAGCTCACGACTATGAATCCGAGCCTTAAAGTTACAATAGTATAGTGTAAAAAATCCAAAATGAAATAACCTACGTATAATGGTAATTTTACAAGCTCGTTGTAAATTCCCTACGCTTAATGTAGTAAATTTAAGTAACGAGCTTGTAAAATTACTGTTATACGCAAGTAAATTTACTACATTAAGCGTAGGAAAATTACAATGAGCTTGTAAAATTACCATAATACGTAGGTTATTTCATTATGGATTTTTTACAGTGATTATAGTTTATATATAAACTATAGTTAGTTCGATCAGGTGTCATAGAGATAAACAATATTCTGTTTTTAAAAAGCGACTACAAAATTTGACCTAAAATTTTCAAATCGTATACAGCGAATAACTTGTATATATTAATGTCCTTTATATGTTTTCAGTGTGGACAGTATGGATTATGAATACAAAGTATGAGTTATATAAACATTTCATTTCATGCAGGATTGTTGTATTGGTTAGGTTAAGTTTGTCAACTGCATATAAAAATTATTGGGTACAAGTTTTATAATGATGATAAATATTCTTACCACTCTGTTTGAAAATATCGTATCCTTTAATAGAGCTTCAAATTCTGTCAGTTTTTTCGCATCTGCCAGTGGCAATCCATAATCTTCTAAGCATATATCTTCAGTCGGATTTTCTTCTAATAGATTTTGTCTTGAAACCATGGATGCTTCGAAATTTATCAATCTATTGTCTAGTGCCGTAATCTTAAAATGTAGCGACTCCAATTTTTTAACTACCAATTTCCGAAACTCTGTGAAGGTAAATTATTATTGTAATTTTACATGATGATATGAATTAACATAAACAATTAATAAAATAATTAAAAACACTTCAACATATAAAAGCAATTGCAATTCATAAATCTTACCATGTTCACCTGTTATCCATGCCTTCTCTTCGGCTCTTTCTTTATAATTCTCGGATAAAGCACTTTTTGAAGTATCGTTTTCATTCGAGACAATACTACGACGCTTTTCTGATCTCGAGTTATCGATTTCTGAGGAGTTGCATGCACTTCGTGAAGATAAAGAGCTCCAATGATATTCTGGGATATGAACTTCTGCTGTACTTTTCGTGTTATCGTACATTTTGCCTGAGAAAGGTGCTTTTGGAAAAGGAAGCAATTGCGAATTCTTATTACTTTCATCAGAATCACTACTGGTATCGGTTAATGGAGTGGTATTCTTTTTAGCCCGCAAACAGTTTGGTTTCATCTTTTCTTTTTGTTTTTTATTCGAATTAACATTTACATCACTTTCATCAAGTGTGAAGTCAGATTGATTCTCAGCGAAACGTAATTTTTCTTCTGCCTTTTCGAAGAAATCTGAAAATTAACAAAACATAAAATACAATTTTGCTTTATTTAGTTATTACTAATAACACGCAATGCAAATGACATCATTGATGTCTAAACTTACTTGTTCTGTAGAAGACTTTTATAATGTCATAAACTTTCCACATTGAATTGTTTATATCTGGCATCACCTGTTTTAATGCAGCTTTATTTACTTTGGATAGATCTCGATATGTAGGATAATAACATTTTTTCTCTGAGTCATCCAACCAACATGTTGCCACAATTGCTAATCCATCAATAAATTCTACAACCGAGTAGGCTTTTTTTGATGCCATTTTTCAATTGTTGTTACGACGTTGCGAGTATAGCTACGATAAGTAAAAATAATGATAAAAATATTACCTTTCTTTACAATAATAAAGTGTAAATTTAGAATTATAATATACATACCGTACAATGTAAAATTACTTTGGTTAACTGAATTTGACTTTACGGAAAATCAAAAGAACAAATAATTAAAGAATAGAAATTAAAATACTCGAATTTCTCCTGTACAACACTTAAGTTGTCATACACGATTAATATGTATGTATTAGTGGACACACAACAATATGTTCATTACAGGGAATTTTCCACACTTTTCCTTCTATATCACAAACCGGCCATGCATTGAGCAATTGATGCTCGGTATTTCTGTTTACAAGACATATTTTTAAAAAGGATGATTTTAAAGGTTCAATGTACAGGTCATCTGTAACTGCTAATTTTGATCCAACTACAAAAAGTGTTTCATCTTTACTTTTAATGATATTTTTCACATCTATGTAATCACCATTTTTTAATATACAACAATTGTTATTAGAATCACTGCAGTTAAGAGTATATGATTGGTGACTTAATATTCTGTATTGCTCTTTAGTATCGACGGTTTGATGCAGAGGGCCACTAAAGTGCATATTTCTTAAGTGTTCTTTCGATTCTTTTGAATTACTAATGAGTGTATTAATATATTCTATTTCTCCTAAACGTCTCGAAACTTGTTGCAATGGTTTGTCACCTTTTCTTACAAATTTTTTAATTGTCGACATATAATTTTCAAAGCGGAAGGCGCTAAAATTATCCAAAACTCCGTACTTACGTACGTCCCCAACAAGATGGAGAAGATTGTGTACGTTAAAAGAAACATTGGCCTTGCCATATAAAGTTTTGAAGGTTTTAACGTAATGTTTCAGTAAATAATCCGCATATTGCAAGTTATCATTATTTTTGCACAAAACTTCGTTAGTTAATTGCAAAGTCATTAATTCCGTCCGCAGAGGGGGGTCACTCGTAACCACCCATGTTTTTAAGCGGCTAGAGCGTTGCAAAAAATCCCCAAAAATTCATGCAGCTTCTTTCAACCTTCATTCTGAATTCCCAATCATAAAATGTCAACAACAAAAAAATTTATATATTTTTTTTTGTTAAAAAAGGGAGCTGTATATAAAAAAATCACTGGTTTACTTAAAAAATCATAACTTTAAGCCAACCAAAGATATCGACATGAATAAAAAAAGAAAATATAGGGGAAGAGTGTACCTTTTAAAAAAAAAATAGTACATGCGGCCATTTTGAAAAAAAATGCTTAATTTTTTAACTTCAAAATGTATAATTTTTGTTAAAATTAAATTTCGACAAAAGAGATGAATAAAAAGGATTTATGAATGAAAATTGCAATAAAACACATAATATTATGTCAAATAATCACACTAAACTTTAATATTTTATAAAAGTAGCAAAAATAGAAAAATAAACATTTTGAGCTTATTACACAGTACATTCAAGGCAGCAGTACACGCGGTGGTCTGCGCAGGCCGGTTTTTGGCATTTTGCGCAACAGTAAGAAGATTTCTTGTCCGATTTTTTTAGACAGAACCCACATCTCTTGCGTTGTGTTTTCGCGTAACAACGTTTGTACGCCGGGCTTTTTACGCGGTCCTTAGGATGAGGTACGATTCGCTGAGCCATTTTGCAGAATTTGTACATAAAAAAAATTTTTTATTTTTTTTTCACCACGCAGATGTGTTTGTGGGTTTTTTAAAGACGCAATAGTGCCAAAAAAAACGGAAAAACGTTTTCTCTGAACTCATTGCTTTGGGTGACTCCGTCCGCAGAGGGGGGTAACTCGTGCCTCGAGCGTTTTTTGTGCGGCTGCCACGGCTGTCTGAGGCACATTGGCGACTTGAGCCGGCGTGAGGGACTTCCCGAGCGACCTAACTTTTTTTGCAGAGGCGAAGTTGCGCTCTCTATTAGCGTGTTCGGAAGTTATAACGACTGTTAGTTTTCGCGAGGACACGAGTGACCCCCCTCTGCGATCGAAGGGTTAATAGCTGATTTCCTTGTCCGGACGTGCTAGACTTTTGCATTTGTGCAAGTCCAAATAAATAATAAATTTTTGAAAATAGTGGAACTAAAGTACTTCAAAAAACGTTTATTCCTTGTTTTGAATTTTATCAAAAGGTATTTATTTTTTTAAATATAAATAGTTAATATAATGCACGTTCAAGATTAGCTTGATGCTAATTAGATGCTTCTAGAATGCCAGGTTAAGAGAATGTCGATATTAAAAAACCACAAAAACACTTTTTTTTTTTTACTTAGATTTCAACCTCAAAATCGTGTTTGGCGCATAAAACTACATCATGCAAAAACAAGTCCAATATATAAAAGAAAATTTGATTTTGTAGACCTGTAATATTTAAGTTTAGTTCTCTGTATATCTCTATAATAGTTTAAATCATTTTTTTAGGAAGTACAGATAGGACAGATCCCATCATCCAAGATGCAATTAGTCGTTTAAAACACGAAAATCATGAAGCCTGGCCACTTATCCTTCAAAATTGGTCAATAACCCATGCACTTAGAGTAAAATCTTTAAAAGATACGAGACCTGCAGCTGGAGGAAATGATGCATTGTCTGTCAATGATTATTTTAAAGAATGGGAAGTGCTTACTCTTCCTAACGGCTATCTTTTGGTAAGTTTTTTCAGGGTGGGTGGAAAGGTTCTTTCTCCCGGAGGGGGTTGCAATATCCCCACATGCACACTACACACAATTCTCTCAGTTATATTTAATATGCTTGTATATTTATTAATATACTATATACATATATTTAATTTTATATACATATATTTTAAGTTGATTTCAAAGGGGGGCATGTCTTTGCGCACAGCGTTTTTTTCTAAGAGAGGGCATTGACCCTTATATCTCCCCTGAATTTTGTTTACAAAATATGCATCTTGTAAATGACACTGAAGCTAGCAGCCACATTTCACTAGCCAGATCCCGAAATTCAGTCTTGTTATTCAGTATCAAAAAAATGGAGGTGTTTTTTCGATTAACCTCTAAAAACCAATTCATTTCTAGTTTTTGAAAATTTTATAAAATGAATTTTTATGAGTTTTTTCGATGTGCCTGCTAGAATGTGGCTATTAGTTTCAATGTCATTTCTTGTAAAGAAGTACTATTCTTGATTCTAAATATTTTAATTATCTTTTTACATTTTACATCTTCAACTTTTTAGCTGAACAAGGACTTTGAAGAATTGTTTCCAGGCAGAGAAGATGGACTTGTAACAAAGTGGGAGACATGCAAAGGATTTATAATTGATTTAATTAAAAGAGAAACGTCAATAACAAATAGCTATGTATTAAAACAGCTCCAGATTTACGATAAGACGCCTGTGCCCGTATTCTGTAAGTCGGTATTACGAATAACGTCGACGTTACTGTCGATAACGACAATATCCTGGGCCGTGGTTGGTTGGAATTGTCATAACGTCGACGTTATTTGTAATAACGAGTTACAGAATACGGGCACTGGCGGTTTGTTTAATTACGTAATTCTTTTTTAACTAACGAGAATTATATTTAAATGAAAATATAAATAAATCTGACGTTTTGTTATAAGTATTACGGTGCTCCATGCAATGCAAAAGTATGAAATGTATATGCGACACCCCCAAAAAATTTCGAAATGAAGAAAAAAGGATGTGGTTTTTTTTAAATCAGAGAATATTTAGGGGTGGCACAAATCCTTTGAAATTTAACATTGATTTCCCATAAGGAAAATAGACTTTTTCGTAAATTTGATATGGAATCGTAAAATATCATTTAAATCAGTAATTCACCAGATGAGAACGTGAAAAGTTTTTATAAACGAGCACTACACTGTAGAAAATAAATTCCGAATTTTCTTACGTTTAGCGTTGGTCAAAAAAGGGCCCACGCTATAAGTGGAAAGTTCGCTTGGGCACATGTATCTGGTATGAGTTAATATTAACTATTTTTTGTAGGGTTATAAGCAAAACCCATACATGCAAAACAATTAGTTTTTTTGTTTAGTACTATTTATAAATAGTTTTTATTTGGTTTTTACATTGAAATTGTTATATATTATTAAATTGTTAATGTTTATTTATATTTTAATGTATTTTTCATTTGTTTAAACAATTTATTATTTTTAATTTATGCTTAACTACATAATAACTATTATTCAAATAAACCTAGCAAATTGCAGTTTTTTCCCATGAGCGTGAACATTTTATGTTTAAAACAATAATGTAATCAAAATTAACCACATTTACAATTGCTTAAACAAAATTATTGTTGTTGATTATTAACTTTTCGTTAAATACACACCAGAAGATGCGAATTTTCCTTAATGTCACAATTTATTGAGAGCAAGTTATAAAATTTAAAATAATGTCTAACAACTATAATTTAATAATTGTTCAAATAAATAATTGGCGTTATTTATTAAATTTTTTAGACTATACTTACAGAATACAGACTTTTCCTAATTTTACAATTCGGCAATCTAGAATACTCAAAAAAGAAAATAGACCTTTTAAATAAATAATGATGAATATTGAAACAATTACTGATTGATATTTATCAACATTTCAGACTTTTGCATTTTATGTACCACCTTATTAATAAGTAGTAAAGTATGTCATATTTTCTAGGATCACGAGACCCTATAATATTGAATATTTTGCCTCAATTGCTAACTACACGTGGTCGCGGAAAAAATTCTACCGACTCTGTAACCATTACCGAGTCTACAAAGGCTTTTATTTTACATGTTACAGTAAGTATTATTTTTACTTTTAAGTTATTTTACTTTTGTCAGAGTGACCGCTGAACCTTAAATATATATTATTATTAATAAAGTGTTATTTTCAAAATATTGAATATTTTTTCCAAAACTGAAAAAATCTTGGAAAAAGCTCCTGAATTGTATCAGCAAATTTCAGTTTTAGTGGCCACCCTGAATGTAAATTAGTTAAATATTATATTATAAATTAGTTTTCTTCTTAAATTATGATAAATTAACAGATTCCAGGAGATATTAATAGAGCAGTTCAGAATCATGCTTCCTACTTGCGTGAAATCAATCAATCTCTTCAACCAACACTTGTTTTAGTTGGTCCTACGCTCGCAAACATTTCAGCAAGTTATGTTCAGATTGAAAACACCCGATATCTGATGAGAACTCCTATAAAGGCTTTGGATACGTGTTTTAAAGCTTTCTTTAGCTTAGATGCAGCATATCCTTCAAATTGCAAAGGTGTTTGGCAGTTTTTGCAAAAGTACTTTTATGATATTCATCTCTAAGAGGACGAGCATATTCCAAGGGTGACAAGTGTCATCAGCTCTCTATCAGGAATTGAAAAACGGGCTAAAAACAATCGTTAAGATGTTTTACTGCAGTGAGTGTACAGATTCATTTGCAACTATTCAAAGTCTATGTAGCCATTTGATAATTAGTCATTCGTTCAATATATATAGTATTTATAAATGTGCACAAGGTATGTGTAATAGGCAATATAATTCGTCTAAGTCTTTTCGAAAGCATTTAAGACAAAATCATCAAAATGATATAGCTATTTTGGTTCAAAATGATCGAAATGATATTCAGCCTGAACACATAAATGACATCAATATTGAAAACCTAGGTTTAGCTGAAGATCAAAATGATATTCCCCTAATAGCTAACGTTGCAGCTATGAATCTATCCGTACTGCATTTTAAAACTTTACTTTTTAATTCATCTCTTACATTCGCATGTAAACTTTATGAAAACGTTACATTAAACCGTTCTCAAGTTCAAAATATTACTGACTCTGTTCGCGAATATCTTTCATCTTTAAAACAGACTTCATGTTATATTCCTCCAGTAACGTATAATATTGGTGTTGCAGAAAAAATTAAAAATATTGGCGGTAATAATAAAAATAAAACACCAGTTGACATAAATGGTCAATACATCCCCATGAAGCAAACGTTAAAGACTTTTTTGGAATTACCTGGAGTATTTGCAATAATAATCGAAAATATTCAATTTTTAAAAAATTCAAGAAAATTCACTAATATTGTACAAAGTCCTTTGTGGAGAAACATTTACAAAAAGAAAAAATTTGAATGTAAAATAGTTTTGCCATTGCTTTTGTATTTCGACGATGTTGAACCGAATAATGAAACTGGTTCTCACTCCGGTCATCAGAAACTAGGTGCAGTTTATTATGAAATAGGATGCCTTCCTCAACACTTACTGTCATCTCTTGAGAATATTTTCGCACCTGCATTTTTTTTAAGTGATGCCAGACACAGAGACAATGGCACAGGTTTTTCTCCCACTTTTAGATGATCTGTTAGATCTTGAAAATTTCGGAATTAATATTACAATTGAAAATAGAAAGCAACAAATCTTTTTTTGCATTATGTTTAATAACTGGTGATAATCTAGGATTTCACGCGATAATGGGACTTGTCGAATCATTTACAGCAAATTTTTTTTGTCGTTTTTGTAAACATCACAGACAAGTCACTCAAACTCAAAAACGCGAAGATATAGAAAAGTTACGTAATATTGAAGATTACAACACGGATGTATTGACTAATAATGTTTCTCTTACTGGAGTGAATTCTAATTGCATTTGGAATATTCTTGAATCATTTCACATTTTTTCAAATGTATACGTAGATCTCATGCATGATTATTTCGAAGGAGTTTGTCATTACGACTTGTGCGTAATTTTAAATCAATTTATTTGTGTCGATCAGTACTTTTCTATTAATACTTTAAATGAACGTGTTCAATTTTTTGATTATGGTCCTGCCTCCGGACGTAAGCCTGCAATGCTCACGCTAAAACACATTACTAAACTTAAACTAAAAATGAATGCATCAGAAAAGTTATTCTTCTCTCAACATTTAGGGTTGATGATAGGCGACTTAATTCCAAAAAATGACGAAACACGGGACTTGTATCTCGTTTTAAGTGAAATTCTGAGTATCATTTTAGATCCAGTTGTTGATCTTAATTCAACAGATTATCTTTCATCCTTGATTGCATAGCACCATGTACTTTATTTAAAAGTTTCTGGAACTACATTAAAGCCAAAACACCACCACATGGTGCACCATCCTACAGTAAGAAACAAAATCGGTCCCTTAATTAATGTTTGGACCATGAGGCTTGAGGGAAAACATCGTCCTGTTATAAAACAAACATCAAAAAATACAACCAGTCGAAAAAATCTTGCTTTAACTATTGCAAAAAAGTATTGCTTAACCCTTTCAACGCGATTTTTTTCCAAAACTGGCTTACGCCAACAGTTTTTTACTTCTTCAGAAGAAATCCGAATAATCGATTGCTTTGATTATTTAAATTTTCGGCACATCTTACCTCCTCGACACGAAAATTTTATACTGGTGAAAGATGCCATTATTCCAGGTACTTCTTATAAAAAAAACATGGTTTTGCCATTTACTTACGAAAATAATGAACCCAAATTTGGTTCATTTTGTTGGATCGTGAAACCAGTTGACGAAAACCCTACAATTCGATTGGTTTTATCCAATTTACAAACTGTAGGATTTAATAATCATTTGCAATGTTTTGAAGTTACCAAAAATGAACAATTTTCTCTTCTTATGTTTGATAATCTAATATCTTTCCAAACAAGTTTCGTACGTTCAGGAGCAGACGGCAACACATATGTTAAGTATAAACATTGGCTATAAGGCTTTGAATATTTGCATCAAGTTTGATGTTTGATTACATAATTTTTTATTTGTAAAAATGCGGCTATAATTATTGTATTTATAATTATTAAATAAAGTTTGATTAAAAGTTTCTACGTGTACATCTAAACTTAAGCATGTATTAGTCTAATGTTAAAACTATCCTAGTTAATTGATAAATTGTAGTAATAAATTCTTAAAAATTGTGTTTATTTCATGGCCATTACAATTAAAATTACTTTGTCAATTGAAACAATACACGCCTAAGGTTTCGACCACTGTGTAGGTCCTTTTCAGGGGTTTCTAGACAAACCATTCTATTTTTAATAAAAGCCTCTGAAGAGGACCTACACAGTGGTCGAAACGTTGGGCGTAATGTCTTAATTGAAAAAGTCATTTGAATTGTAATGGCCATGAAATAAACACAATTTTTAAGAATTTATTAGTCTAAAATTAAGAATACTATATTCTTAAAATAAGTACAAACAATACGTTTGATGCGCAAAAACATTCTTATTTTAAGAATATATTCTTAAGAATATATTCTTAAAATAAGAATATATTATTTTTAGAATATATTCTTAAAATAAGAAGACAATTTTCTTCAAATAAGAATATATTCTTGGCGCGTATTTCAGTATAAAATATTCTTAAAATAAGTGGGGTATTCTTAAAACTAGAATATCGTTTTTTCTGTGTTTCTTTATTAGATAAGTATTACAAATCCCACTTTCAAACATTCGTAAAAACAATCTTTATTAATATAACATCAGTTCAAATGTAGGAGGCAGATATTTAGCGTTCAGAACTAGAATATCGGAAAAATTTGAAGATTATTAATGAACACACAATATTGCTGAACCGTGACTGAGAAGCTACCTTCCATTTAATTGCGAGTATGGGGTTTTTCATTTTGTCGCTCTGAGAAAATAACCAAAATGTTGGCAAATAATTCTTAACTTTTGGACAGGGTTTTTCCATACCAGTAAATAAGAAGAGAGTCTCGATCAATCAATATACAAAGTACGGCAACGTGCAATCGATAACACGATTATTTCAGATCCAGGATTCTCCTTTGTACTCCGCATACACTTTAAAAAACAATATTTTATATTTTAGAATTGTCGATCCAAGATTTCGTAAATGAATCAACATTTTTATAAAAATTATGTTTTTCAATGTGCAATAATATTGTCATTATGCTTTAACACCTGCTTGAATGAGTAAAAACTTCATTTCAATCTAGAAATATGACACATCAGACGTTTTTTTTAACTATCAGTCGTACAAACAGTTGATGCACTGAGAAAAGAGGTTATTCGCTTTACTAGCTAAATATTAGAACCTGGTACTACAGTTCTTAGTCTTATCAGTCTTATTATTTAATTAGTAGCCTTTTACTATCTAATTTGCCGAGTCAATATTTAGATAGTAAAATTAACTAAAAATGATGGCTGTGTTTTATTTTACTACGTGATTATAGCTATTTGAGTTTTCCTGTTTGAATTTTGAACGAACTTTAGTACATACTCATCACAAAATATGATGAAATATGATCTTCAGATTGCATAGGAATGGAAAGTTAGAAAATGTCTGCTAAAAGGAAGACCGGGAGGCATTCCATAAAAAGAAGGTTCTACACGGATAGTAAGTTATTCGAAAATATGCAAAAACATCACGTCCGCGACGGCTCCGTACCGTTTTAAGCAGAAAAATATCCAACAAGAAAAGGAAGATTATATATGGAAGGGTCATCTGTTCCGCCGAGGGTTCGAACGAGGCCTAAAATAGCCTAATAAAGGGAGTAAATGACGGTCCGCGGCGAAAACAGCGCAGTAAAATCTATCCTCCGTCAAACGCAGCTTAATCTTAAAAGGTTCGACTTGGATTCGCCCCGATGGTTATCTGGAAGGAAAAGTCAACACAAGGTAAGATACCTAGAGAGAAAGGAAATGTTTTTACTCTTTGTTGATTTCATATTTAAATAAAAATTTGTTTATTGGGAGCGTTGAAACGTCGAGACAGAGTAGGACAAAAGAGGATTAACCCTCCTGTGCGCCAGTTTTTCTTTTCCTATAAAGGAACAATGTAGTTTGGACGAGTATACTCGTCCTGGCGCACAGGGGGGTCAACTAAACTAAACTAAAAGGAAAATCTTAATTAAACAAATTTTATGTGAAAACGGTTATCCTCCTCTTATGGTAAATCAATGCATTAATAAGCGAATAAATATATTAAATTTCAACCAAAATAATAATAATAACAATTCGAATAATGATTTCTCTAAAATAATTAGTTGTCCGTTCATAAAAGGTTTAAGTGAAAAAATTGCAAGAATTTTCAAAATAATAATATCAGAATTTTATCTACCCCCTTCAATATTAATATCGCTAGAATTAAGCCGGGAAAAGACATTTTACCACCAAAAAAACAACGGGATGTTATCTACGAAATACTTTGTGCACACTGCAATAAATCGTACATAGGCCAAACATACAGACCTTTGGAAGTGCGACTTAAAGAACACAAAAGAAACTTTTTATTAACTGATCTAACGCATCATAGAAATGAGACAGGACATGATTTCGACTATGATAACACGCGAGGGAAAAGAACTGGAGAAAAAGGTGCCATATGGAAAATTGTTTCGTTAAAAAAGAAGAAAATAACACTGTCAACATTAGATTTGAAAAATCCTATCCACCGGATATTTATAATTCCCTATTAAATTAATTTCTTAAATTTTATGTTGTTATATTCAATTAAATGCCGTTCATGTATTCTGTTTACTTTCTCGTTGCTTATTTTGTTCCCCTACTACCTATAAATACGGCACCCGAAACATTCAAAATTTTATTCTGAAGATGACCCTAACACGGGTCGAAACGTCAAGCGAAAATTCCCCTTTAATTCATTATTATCTTTTTCATGTTTTAATATATAACCTCCCCCCCCCCCCCTAGTTTTAAAAAACTTTTCAATTATCCTTTTTATTATTATTATTATTATTATTATTATGATTATTATAATCATCTCCTTGTTTTACATATAACCCCTTTTTAATTGTTGCCGTTAAATATCAATACTCTTATTATTTTTAATGAAAGATTAAATATGAAAAAATGAATGCCAAAGTTACTGAAACCATTACGAGAAAAAAAAAACAAAACATTAAAAGAGTCTATTTTAATACAATATAATTAAATTATATTAATATGAAAGCTAGCTAATAATATTATATAACAAACATTTCTATTGATTGGAATAATATTAAACTGTATAAATCTTTGTCCATCAATTCTCTGAAAATTGTCTTTAAACTGATTAACTACGTAATGTAGAAAAACCAACGATTTAATTAGTTTCATTTTTTAGGAGTAAAGTTGTTCCACTTCATAGGTTACGTTGAAAAGAACCGGATACAAAAGCGTATGTACACTGGAGAAATAAAATAATACATTGCATAGAACAATCACTAATGAGTATTATCCGTTTAATTATAAGACAATAAAAATTTGTATTAAAGCCCATTGACAAACTCTGGCATCCATTTTACATATCAATCAATTTTGTATACTTTATGAAATGGTTTACAAATTTACAAGTAGAATAAATGCAATTAATAAGTAGCAATTATTCATAGAATTTTGGATTTAAATAGGAAAGATATTTTTTAAATGTTTCTTTTCCATATTCAAAATCGTCAAAAGAAGAATAGATCAAATCTATAAAGTAACGATTAATGAAATTTTATCACATTATGAAAATACATTAATTATCACATTAAGTAATTACATAAATTATAACAACATGCACACAATACAGTAAAATTAACACATTTCATGAAATTGTATTCTCATATCAGAAAAGTGAATTTTGTGTATTTTATTAACCCAAAAGTAGATTTTAATGGAGAAATAGAATCAAGAAATAAATAAAAATGATTCATTGAATTCCTGCTTTAGATAAAAAGATATGTATAGAAGATATTTTTTGTTTTCATAAAAAATATATTGAAATTGTAAAAAAAAAAGATTCATGAAATTATATCATACGAAAATACGAATTTGAAAATAAATGCGGATTTATGTTATTAGCACGTCTAGTATACTAGAAAATAATGCGTCTCATAGAAAAATGAACAGCTATTATGTTTTGTTCAATTATAATAAAAGCGAAATATTGAATAAAGTGCATTGAGAAGATCCAAGTAGCAGCGCGCCGCCAGTCAACTTTCGCAGTATCCCTGCTCGCGCCTGATTGCTCGATAGGCGGAGTCTCGCGTGACGCAGCGGAAAGCGGTGGGAGAAGAAACGCGCCTTGAGTGGGCTCGGAAATGTTGGTCCGTTTGGCCGCGCTGATTGGTTAGAGGCGCGAAGCGGGGTTCGCAAATGTCGGAGTAGGGAGGGAGGTAGGGGTAAAGGAGAGCAGGCACGGAATAGCGCGTCTAAGTGTCGAACGGTATAGGGGCGGGCGTAGCCCAGCGCGACGAGGAACGGGGGGTTTAGGGCCGACCGTCAAGGAAGGATCCACGCGGAACTTGTAGGGGTGGGGGGAGGCAGGGACGACTGCATCGTGTGGTCGATGTGCGGAAAGGCAGCATATAGCCAGCCACAGTTGAATGTCGAGAGTCGTCGCTAGAACATCTTTGTACCCGTCGCTCCTTCTTTTTTTGGTTAGATCGCGTTGGCCGGCATTCTCTCCTCGACTTGTCACCAAATTCCATTGTGTGGAGATTGTCAACCTCAGTGCGTGCTCGACAGTGACTTTATCTATTGAAGAAATTAAAGAAGTGTGGAACCATTCTATAATCACGTGCTTCAGAGACGCAGAATTCATAACTCGTCTATTTCCTCGCGTGTTCATATATCTTCATAGCAGCGGTATAATAATATTGTTTCCCGCGCGGATTGCGGGTTGGCTGAACGCTGTTTTGCGAAGTGAGAGTGTTAAAAATTACGATAGAATCGAAAGACACTGCGAAACATAATACAAGTCACCGAAAGAGAGAAGGCGCAACGAATAGTGGGGATAGTGGGAGTAAGTTGTTTCATTCATAAAAAAGTTCTTTATTACGGACAGTTGCTATAATGAAGGGACAATCTGCAACACCGGGAAAGCGTCCGTTGCGAGTGTTTTCAATCGTGGAGAAAATTAACGCAATTCAGCGCGTTAACGACGGAGCGAGTAAAGCGTCTGTGGCACGAGACATAGGAGCGCCGGAGTCGACGCTGCGAGGCTGGTGCAAATCGGAGCACAAAATTAGGCACATGGCCCCATCCTGTGCAAACCCACAGATAGCTGGAACACACCACGGGTCCTCGTTTTGGGAGTGGTATAAAAACCAGTACCCGCAAAATACAACGCATTGTTCAAAACGAGCACCGGGTAAATCGAGGGCGTTAATTGACAGCATAGTCACTCAAAACAATAATAACAATAAGAGCTTCAAAAGAAGCTTTCATTTAACTGACGATGACGTGGGTTTAACCACGTATGAAGAGGCCATTATTCATGGCCAAAAGTTTTTCCAGTGGTTGGAAAACTGCAGCGACCCCAGTGTTTCGCGGGTACAAATTATGCAAGTGAAGTGCCTAGTGGATGGCCTCAAGTGCAGAAAAATGCCGAGCAGTGGTGTTAAACGAAGCCGAAAATAAACGAAATGTTTATGGTGCTGTGATCCGTATGCGTATCCTCAGAACTTGTGCGGCCGCGAAACAGAGAGCGAACAAGATCTCACGGACGATGTTTGCAACTCTCTACATTTTTCTCGTGTTTCTTCTCAGCCAATCTCAATTTTGGACTTTTCTTTACTTAGTGATTATATGCACCGGACGAATCGAGCATATGTATTGTCGAATTGTAAAATATAAGATCGAACTGCGCATTGTAATTATTATATGCGGCGCGGCTTCTTGTACGTAAACATAGGTATTGACATTCGTATCGAATGGCATGATCCATTGTAAATATATAGCAAAAATCATTTCCGTTAGTTAGTCGTAGAAACAGTAAGTTGCTGTTTTTAATGCAGATGAACAACACGATGTAATCGTTGTACGATGCGACAGTCGAAAGTAGTGAACGAAAATTACAAACGAAAATAAACATTACGATATAAAAAATAAAAAATATTGTATACTCATTAATCCTTCACCCCAACTCTTTATCAAATCTGATAACACTTATCAAGTTAACCCTCCTGTGCACCAGTTTTTCTTTTCCTATAAAGGAACAATGTAGTTTGGACGAGTATACTCGTCCTGGCGCACAGGGGGGTTAAATTATAGGTCTCTTAATGTTCACTTAAGTTCGTAAATTTTGTCTTTCATATCGTTGATTGAATGGAAACCGTATACATACTTTTAAACTAAATCAACGGAACTAGCAAACAACCTCAACATAGAGGTTCGAATTCATTGTCCCGTTACACATATTATGCATTAACGTGCATAATTTAACTGATAAGAAAATAAGAAATACTTAATTTATGAAAAATGGATTTTCCATTTAATTCAGTTTCGTTTTTTAAAATATGAAATTGACATTGATTACAAACAATTAATGTTAAAGTGTTATTAAAACTTATTAAATGAACTGTAATATATTAATATAAAATTAGAAGTAAATGTAATGGCCAATACAGTTCGATATAACTTGTGCCAAACACAGGTTATAAGAAAAAACCCAAAAGATCAAAAACTGGGGTTTTTTTTTTATTCATCACCCAACGTTTCGACCTCTTTGGAGGTCCTCCTCAGGGGCATCTATCATAAAAACATACAAAAAATAAATACATAAAATACGAATACAAAATTAATATAAAAATAAATTACACCGAATATCACGCACCGACAATCAACGAGTACCACACGACATAAACTGATTGTATATACAAAGGTTGGGTATGTACATGAGATTTCTACATATGTGTGAGTCATTTAACGTATCGTCACGTTGTTGATTAACACTCGAATTATATATCATTTATTAAGATGTTATAACTATTGTTTAAATTTTCTGTGTCTGTTCTAAAGTTGATGCTTGTTTTTTGTTTCTTGATATGTATCATTTCCTTGATATTTCTCTTTTTCCAGTGTGGTTCATTTTCTAAGATTTTAACTTCCGAGAATTTAAAATTGTGTCCTGTACTTAACATGTGAGACGTCAATGCTGTATGTCCTACATCTTTCTTCCAATTATTTTTATGTTCACAAATTCTTCTTTTCAGATATCGTTTTGTTTGTCCAATATACGTTGCGTTACACTCACTACAATCTATTTCATAAATGACATTTTATCTATCCAAAATTTCAACTCTGTCAATTTTGGTCTTAAAAAGTGTCTCTAAAGAATTGAAATGTTTGTTGACAATTTTGATATTGAATTTTTCATAAATCCTTTTAATTCTTTGGTTAAATTTTTCAATGTATGGTAAAACAATACTGTTGGAAAAATCAAACGATTTTTTCTTGATGTTATTATCAACTGAACTGGATGTTGTAAATCTATGTTGTAATATTTTGAGCCTGTTATTTATGGTTTTCCGTATAAATTGTAATTCATATTCATTTTTCTGTTAAAAAGTGTAAATGTATTCTAGATTTTTAACATGAAATTTTTTATTATCTAAAAGTATTGCTCGATCAACCCACATTGTTATTATTCCTCTTTTCATATGAAGAGGATGATGGGAATTGAAATTTAGGAATTTTCCAGAGCAGGTGGGTTTTCTGTACCAATTTGTTATGAGTTTACCTCCCTCGTTAATGAAAGTTATATCATGGAAGGGTAAACAATTCTTTTCTTCCAATTCAGATGTAAATTTGAATTTCGGATGGTAGTCATTAAATGTTTTTACTAAGGATTCAATATCATTAGTTGGATATATTATAAATATGTCATCTACGTATCTTTTATATAATATTGGTTTTTCTTTCAATTTCATTAGGACTTCTTGCTCTAAATCGATCATTATTAAGTCGGCTAATGTGGGGGATAGCGGTGACCCCATCGGTGTACCACTATTTTGTTTGTAAATCTGTCCATCAAACATAAAAATAGTTGAGTCTAGAATTGTAGACACCATTCTTACAATTTCATTGACTGGGATCTTCGTGACATTCTCTAGTTCCTGAGTTCGTTTTCTTAAACCATTAACAATGAGTTCATGTGGTACGTTTGTGAATAAACTAACTACATCGAGTGACAAAAGGCTATAGTTTTTAGGGATGGATATATCTTTTGTTTCATCAACTAAGTTCCATGAGTTCTTTGCTCTATTTTTGTCTTGTTGTATGGTTTTGTATATAATGCCATGTAAGAATTTACTAATATTATAAATCGGACTTCCTAAAGCGGATACGATAGGTCTCATAGGGTATCCTGATTTGTGGATCTTGGGTAACGCATACAATCTTGGGATATTTCCGTTATTACAAGTTAAATACTTTGCAGTATCATCATCAATGTATTTATTCTTTTTCCAATTAGTTATTGTTTCATTTATTTTATTTTGTGTTTTAGTAGTTGTATCCTTTTTTATTTTCAAATACGTGCTGTCATTATTCAATAATTCTTTAACTTTGTCAATATAATCTTTTTTACTTATAATAACTGAGATATTTCCCTTATCAGCTCTAGTTAAGTAAAGGTCGTTCTTTTTTATATATTTTCTTATACTTGAGATCATAGTTGATTCCGGTGTACATGTTGGTAAAAGATTTTTTGTACATTGAAGGGTATGTATAATCTTATTTCTAACTAAGTCGACTTGTTCCGAAGGAATTTTTCTCATGTTAATTTCAAAAATACTGATTAATTCATTAATCGGTAATGTATCTTTAGTTAATTGAACACAGAATTTTGGTCCTAGTTCAATTAGTTTCATGAAACACTCGGGTATAGACAAATTCGATAAATTAATTGCCCATTTATAATCACAATTAGAGTCAGTATGTATGTTTATATCTGTGTTGTTATTTACTGTATAGGTATTATTCAAACATGTGTTGCTACTACTATTAATGATATTTTGAAATATCTTTTTTAAAACGGTTTTTGTTTTTCCAATAACTGTTGTTCTGTTTGTGTATTGTCGATTCATAAACTCCGTTAAAATTGCAGCAGGTAAATTCCGTTTTAAGAAAATTATGATCTTAAACTTTCTGTGGTTTAGTTCCTTAATAAATAAGTACAAGTCGTCTATCTCAGGTTTTAACGTATAAAATAAGAATCTTTCTTTGAAGTTAATAAATTTAAGTTTGATTTTGGATGTAAAAAAATATGCAGTTTTCCCACAGGATCTACTAAGATGTTTTGGTAGATGTCCTGTTTTTTGACACTTCTTTAGAAAACGAAGGCGCTCACCATATTCTGCAAGTCGGGTCATGGTCCATTTGAGATCCTGAAGAGGTCGAAACGTTGGGTGATGAATAAAAAAAAACCCAGTTTTTGATCTTTTGGGTTTTTTCTTATAACCTTTCTTATAACCTGTGTTTGGCACAAGTTATATCGAACTGTATTGGCCATTAAATTTACTTCTAATTTTATACAAACAATTAATATTTCAGTTATACTCCTATATATATTCATTTTGAAATGATCAGTTTATTTGTTGGTAATGAAATTTTAACAATATGCTATTAAAATAAAATTTCTTCACCTATTAATGAAAAATGTATTTTTATGGGCAGGCATGAGTAAATTATAGTAATAAATGGAACTTACGATTTTTATTTTTTTTAGGGACATCAACGCATACCTTGCGTGACCTTAATTTCTGTTGAGCTTTTTATAAGAATCTTTTTTTTATGCAAACAATAGCCACATTTTTTTATATTTGGGCTCGGTAAATGCTAAATTAAATGACGTGACCTGTACAATTCTTTTGCAATCTTATCGTAGAAAACATATTTCTGTTCTTCCCATCATATATCTGTGGTTGCCAGGAAACTAGACATAAGTTCATTATGCATGATTTTCAGTTAACTTAAATCATTGAAGTGTTAATAACACGAATTTCAACAATTTTTATGATGATCGCTATTTTATAGTACAAAAGTAATAATAAACACTCGGTATTAATACTCCGAAATATTTTAAGACAAGTCTCGAGGTGCGCACTAATGTTACCCCCTCCCCCCACGGCCTTCTGCAGCCTGCTGCTGCGATTTTGAAGACGTTTGTCAATATCAAATCGCGAGCATTTTTTAAAGATTTTGAAGATCAGTGTCGTCGCTCGCACGTCTAAACAGCGCCTGAAGAATAAATCGTAAAATGACGGTGAAGTTGGCGGCCGATTCCCAACGGCCGCATTCTTGACCGTTTTTAAGAACAATTCGAGGGGTTCGCACTGTGATAATGACTTTGCTTCTATAGGTTTCAAGAACATTTTCAGCAAAATTCATGCAACGAACTGTTTTTGTTGCTAAGTTATAACTATTATTGATAACAACATAAAGTATCTGACGAATTTAACGGTCTTTTTGTAAACAATTAAGGGTGTTCATTTTTTAGAAATGATTTAAGATCACTTATAAAGACTTCAAGAATATTTTCTGCAAAATTCAGAAAATGAACACCCTTTGTTGCAAAGTTATAACGATTGTTTATAACATAACTACTCAAAAATAAAAAAATTGTTTATTTGAATCATTCTGAATCTTTATTTATGCCAAGGACACTGGATTAACTGAAGAATTTATTTAATTTGACTAATTTTTCTTTGAGGTTAAACGACTGGTTTTTTTTTCTGTAAAACTTTTCTTATACTAATTAAACCGTTAGTTGATATTAATACTGTATTTCCTAATAAACTGCACCTTGATGCACTTGAATAGTAAATTACGATACAAGTACGCTAAGTAAGCCATAGACGCGAGTGCGGGGATCACCTACGCGCACGCGTATCGTATACTATTTTTTTTAACGTGTGAGCTAAGTGCCCAGTTACAACTTAGCGCACGGAGTTAAAAAAAAGATATTTTCGTTACTGCTGGAATATTTTAAATTTCGACATAAAGGGCTGCACACAAACTCTTCGAGGTTTGCAACGCTGCAGATATTAATTTTATGAGATAATTTAAAATTAAAGCTGACTTGATATGCTACCATTGGATAGCTGCAAAGACTATCTACACTGAAAGAAATCGTATGTTTCAGCACATATAACCTAACTACTTATGTAATAGTTCCTGAAATTCTATTAAGTAGATATTGCTGAAAAACTAAGTAATAATTACTTGACTATCTTTTTATATGAAATCAGTGTTTTTCTACTGCAAATATATAAAGATATAGACATAGTATATAATAATAAAAGGCGAGTTTGAAATTATATATAAATATATGTAATTATAGTTGAGCTGAGTCCGCGTTCAAATCAGTCGCTAATATAGGACGCTGAGACATACACTGAAAGAAGTCGTGAGCAGGGGGGTGAAACTGTTTCGTTCATAACGTTCTCGTTGTGACCCCCGGGATTTGCGATCACTAGATGGCGCTACTATACATGTGCTTGGCAACCAACGCACAGATGTTTTCCTGATTACGGTCGCGAGATATGAAGATTCGCAGTTTTGAATCGGATTGGCAAAATACATATTTGCTCCAGGTCTTT